>LGAG01000778.1:144207-161922 GCA_001278395.1 Lerema accius
GATTAATTGAGGAGTGGTATTTAGTCGCATATATGAGACGTTCGCGGAATGAGCCCGAAAAATTTTGTCTCAAAAATGCGACCGTCGCGGTTAAAAGGTTAAAAAAACTGGAATTAACTAGTAGGTACCTACATTCCGATGTTTCAATATAAACATGACGTAATATTTCAAAATATTTTGAAACACTATCGTCCATCTAATTAATCTACCAGATAAGATACTCGATATCAAATCGTTCGATATTGAAACATTTTATCGGATTGCGCAAATATCTCGATGCGAGTACACGTGGAAGGGTGTGTCGCGGGTGCCCTGACCCTTGCTTTTTATAGCTTTGGTAATAAACAACAATATAAGATATTGTTTGACGTAAGACTTGCAATACGATACACAGATAAAAATGTAGGTACCTACCAATAATTAATGTTGCTCCGTCAGTCACTTAGACTAAAGTCTTAGAGGGTCGGAAATGCCATTATTATTATGCCTCTTTCGAACATTGGTGTTGTATAAGAGAGGTCAGTTTAAGGCTGCCATCACCTACACTGTCCGCAAATAGAACTCAAAGACCCCGGAGTTTATAAAAAGATGTTGAATGCTATTCTTTTTATTTAAGAGTATTACCCGGACACTCGAAAGTGCCCAGGATTTTTCTGTACGTCTCTAGGTCTAGCGTCTACGCTCCGTGAAGAAAGACAAATCTGGGGAAACCCATTTTCTACGGATACATACAAGGAGTACCTATTAACTGACATCCGATGGTGCTACTCAGTTTTTCCATTTGGTTTTTATGGTAAACTTAAGAACCTTTCATTACCAAATCCGTGTCTGGCCGAATCCAGGTTATTTACGTCACGTTACGTTTGAGTTACGTAATACTTGAACGCAACGTAATAGCCTTGTCGTTATAATAAAATCCGTTAACTAACGGCGTAACTGCAAGACACATTTCAATAATATTTACTGAATTTAATGTAAACAAATTATATCTATAGTTGTGTTAAATAACTTTTAAATTACACCTAGTTGTTTTATATAAGTATAAAAATCCGATTTTCATCTGAAGACCTTGATAAGACGAATGAATGAAGCAACATCTTGCATTAAAGTAGGCATGGAAAGGTTATCAAGTACCTCAAGAGCTCAAGACGTACTATATAACAATGATATTGTACGTACCAAGACCTCAATTACGTTAAGGTCACTCACCCCTGAATCCGATTTGATAAAATGGCACCACAGGCTTCGACGTGGCGATCTTCATTTTTTTTATGTTCTTGAACTTTTAGATAGGATAGGACTCTTAGACTTAAGTCACTTTACGTCATGCGCAATGTTGTATGGTTCCAAAAACAATGTATGAATCAGCCTGCGCAGATCTACAGCAGAATAAAAAACTGGAATGCTTTTCTTCTTTTAAAGTGATAGAAACACAGAACCTGTGCAAAGAACACTATTTATACTAGCGGAGGATAGAAGCCTCAACAATAAATGAATTTTAAGTGTATTACATACATTCCTTGCTCTGTGTGTAGTACATATATTGCACTACCGATGTACCTAATACAAGTAAATTAATTCCAAAGATTTTTTTAGAGTTGACAAGTTATTTTGAAATGAATTGGACCACGGGACTCTGAAATGGTGCTGTGGTCCAACTATAAAATGAATTGGACCACGGGACTCTGAAGTGGTGCTGTGGTCCAACTATTTTTAAAGTTGGACAACTGCCCCCACTAAAGACCCGTGGTCCAACTAGTTGGACTGAGCAGTTGGACCACTGCCCCGCAACCTTCCAGAAAACCTCAAAAAGTCACGAATAGAAGTTTCATGAGATCAGTAGTTTTAGTTTCTTTACAGTATATTTAATTAAAAAGGGGTTGTAATAAAAACAAAAATGAAACACAAAAAGATGATGTCCTTTATGTAATTTATTGCAGACACAAACAGATCAGTCCAGTGACCCCGCCGCGGCGCCGAACTGAAATTTGGTGTACGGCCCACGATACAAAATAAACCTAACCGCATATTTACAACTACAAAAACTAAATGTAAAATAAATAACCAATTTCTCCTAATAACCGAGTACACAAAATTACAACTAATTTATTAAAATATTAAAAATAAACAAAACTTTTTAAACTTGTGTTGTGTTTAAACATACGAGATCATTGTTTTACGTTTATAATACAAGACGAAGAATAGTTACTGCTTGAACACATCTGGTGCAGTGGCCTGACACACACACACCTACTAATAGGTTGACCTTGACAGTTGTCTTGACCATTACATAAACCAACAAAACACTTCTCACATTCGTTCTGGGATACAATAACTATAATTACATACATATCATTTGAAATTACAAATATTAAATTTTTGTACATAACAATCTGATATTGAATAGTATGGATTCAAAATTTTTTATATGTACAAATTAATTTATGATGATAGAATAACAAAAATTTGGAATTCACACAAAGATTATATAATAATAATATTTAAATAAGTTTAAGGAATAATTGTATGTTAAGCTGGCAATTATTATTTTGAATAATGTTAGTTAAATAAAAAATACATACATATCCCAGACAATACAAAGCACAAATCATTTGTAAAATACATGAAGTGTTTCGTTCTTTATATAAAACAACAATGCCAAACGATTGCTGATTGCACATTTTGAATTCACATGTAATATATGGAAAAAACTTTACAAATAGTTACAAACAACGATATTAGTTCTACGTAAATTCAGCTGGTTTTCAGTTAATAAACGAAAAAATATTCGATAGGTACCATCATAAGATGGTAGGAATATAAAGATATTTTTTATATAATTTTAATAAGAAAATCCATTTTAATTTTATACGTACATCCATTACTTGTAATGTTTGTACATAAAATGGTAGATATATTTGAAAAAAAAATAAAGATCAATAGAATAATAAATTTATAAACAAAAAAGAAGAAACTGAAATATCTCCCGTTAAGTGAAATAATTATATTACTCTTTATACACTAATAATTTTCTGCGCCATACCAATCTAATGTTGTTATGTAACATAACCAGAATTTTCAATCATAAATGATATGTGTCCGCACATAGTGTTTAAGTGCAGATAAAAAAAAAATATTTGCAAAGATTTAAATGACATTCAAAGATATTACTCAAGAAAAATTATTGCTATTTGATTACAACCGCATCAATGATATCAATAATATTTTATTCAAGCCAATACAAATATTACTAACCAATAAAAATTACCTCAGAACTCAGAGAATTTTTTAACTTCCATATAAGAAAAAGGATAATAAAATATTGACTGAATTTTCCTGCTATAATTGTCAATACTATACGACCTTCACTGTGGTTGATAATTGACAAAAACTTGTTATATGAGGCACTATAGACTTTTTCGATATCCCTAGAACTGTGGGGTAATTTAAGTTTTGGTTTAGGACCTAAATTTAAATGTATTTATAAAACCTTACTCGCTCGCAGTTGTTTTTTACCTTTGCCTATGCCTATAAACTATAACTATGCCGAATCAATCTGTATTCATCTTAAAAAGGGATCTAAAGTCGAATCGTTCTGGTGTCCATTTACAAATATGTATAATAGACGACGCCAATTCATTTATGGGCTCTAGGAAACAGCCATTAAATTGACCTGACGCAGTACTATATTATATCTCCGGCTATTTCAAGATAACGCTTAAAGCCATTTAAAGTTATTGCTTCGACGGTGGCTGTCATATTAACACTAGATACAAGTTAGTCTCACAACAACTTAGATTAGACAGTACATTGATTTCTCGACAAAATTAAATGTTAGTGACGTCACACACGTACGTACGTTCTACCACAGAGTAGAGACTAACAGTAGTTAAACTTCATTATCAGCGCGCTCAAACAACGCACACAAAGACACGGATTACCAACATTGATTTCGGCTCTTGTTCGGAAGTATATTTGACATAAAATGTAAAGTGCGCGTCGAACACAGGTATCAGAAACGAAATATAATTATGAAGTTAACTTCTATTACTCTCTATTTTATGGTTCTACTCGCTATGGTTGCCCATGACACTTGCATATACACTTTTAACCCAAATTTTCAGTAGAATTATCCAGTTATTTATCAATGTATGATCACTACGTACCTGGCGAGAATTACTTGTTTCAAAACAATGCCATTTTCAGAAAGCCATTGTAATGAATTCTGACAAAATGCCTAAATAGCAAAATGAAAATATATCGGAAACCTTGCAACTGGTTTATTAACCATTAAATTAAATAAATTATTGAAATTGCGACCTATAGCGAGTCCATAGTGTGTAACAGCCTGAAGTAGTTAGATTCAAGAATTACAAACGATTGTTTACACCCTAGCTCATTTAAAAGGTTTACAGTTTAGACGTAAACCATGTTAATTTAATTTGCCTATAAAAATATGAAATTGAAACTTCAAAAATTACTTTACTTCAAACTTTTAACATGCACTTATAGACGTTACTTCATAAAAAACATAGTAATAATATTATTTTAACAAACAGCTTTGTCTACAAGGGATTACATAATATGGTTAACTTTTTTACCAAATAAATTGTACTATTCACGCATGTGATATTAGGCACATTATTAGTAAAATTAGTATTGTTAACTCGAGAAAATTCATTATGAATAACTTAGTCCAATTTTCGTAGTTATGCACATCAAGGATAGTTCATAAAATACCGAAAATAAATATCATGTCTATGTCAATGATTTGCAAAAACTTTTTGTCAAAATAAAACACTTTTCCAAAAGACGCCAAAATATACGTCGTGAAAAATTTAATTGTCTAATAAAATAACTAATATTCTTTCCGCTCGAACCGCTTTCTGAGCTCTCTTTAAATAACTTGCACTGAATTAATTAAATTAATTATTAATTTTAATTCTAAAAATAGAATTTCGTCAGTATTTTTTTTAATATAGTCAATTTTTGCAATTTTTCCGTGGAGCCTTCAGAGTGAAATATATCTTGATCGTAATTGGCAAAATTAGAATCTGAACAGATGTGGTACAAACCCTATTGCGATAAGGCCTAGTTGTGAGGTCATTAGAGGAACTTAAGGCCTCCAATAATCAAAGAGCCAGAGAGAGGCCCGATTGGAAACAACGAACTAACCTACATAAGTATAACGATGAAAAACAAACAATAAATTAAAAATAAATCTAGTCATAAAGTAAAATTATATTATAAATTAAAAATAAGGTAGAAAATATTTTTTTTAAATGGAAGCGACGATGAATATGAAAATGTCCTAACTAAGTGGTGGGGAAACAACATATAGAGCAAAACGTCATTTTCAACCGTCGTCAGAATGTACCTACACATACCTCACACGAGAGCCTTATACCACAATAACGACCGTTTTCAATAACCTATCCACCGACAATCTACGGTTAAGTTATAAGATAAAGTAATAACAACGAACACTGATGTTGTGACATTTTAATAGTTGCTAGGCAACTTAGATATCGTAGGTAGATAGAATATTGTGAAAAAAATTCTTAAGTAACCAACTCTATCCATAAGCTTAGGTATACGTAATATTACGTACACAATATGTATAGTTTGGATTACCGCGAAAATTATACAAAAATTTCATTACATCAAATTTTTTAAGATAACATATTTAAAACCAGAGCATACTAAAGAACAATGGCGCTTACTAAAAGTAAAACATGCCCAAAAACTTTCAAAAAAATCTCGAAAATTTTCGTTGAACTGCTCCAATAATTTTAAAGTCTATATTTTTAAACATTTCCATTAATATTGCTTTTTATTAAGTAGATATTGTTTCAAATGTAGTAGAGACTCACAAACAGAATTGAGAATAACATTGTATTTTTTGTTCATTTATTTCTAATTTATGCAATGCCAATATTTGTAAATGATACATGTTATAACTAATTAAGGCACACATCGACAATCAATGTTTTTTTTTGTATTGCTTCATTTTCCGTAGATCTATGCTGTAAATTTAAGTTATGGTTTGTAAACTATGGTTGTTGAGAACGAAACTCTTTTCTATGCAATAAATATTATGTACTTTATCCATCGAATTATAAAAGTACACAATGAAATTTAATTATAATCCCAATACCATTATTTACTACAGGTTACGTAAAATAGTGTATGTAACATTAAGAATATATAAAAGTCATAAAATTAAAAATGTAAAATCGAAATATGATTTGCTAAACAAAAAGACAATGAAACCTCAAAGTCAAAAAGAAATAAGAAAGTACTTCAATTGTAATATAGGAATTTATAGATATATTTATTTACATAACTTATGCTTGAAAAAATTATAACATAGAATTTGAATAATGAAATCAATATTACTTTTTGTAAGGAAAAAAACATAAATAACATGCTTTGTTACAAGAGAAACAATAATGATGAAGATAATTTATTGCAAAGATGTCAGAGATATTCCAATTATTCTTAACCGCTAACATTCTGACGAGGTGTCGATTGTAAATTATGAAATATTACAAAAAAACACGACACTCGCAGGGTACCTATACCGAAATGCCCTTTAGAATTTGACTAAAATACTCATAATACCTGCACCACGCAACAGATTTCTTATCAACAATAACAGTGAAATTAATGGCACACGTTAAGAACAATGGACATTACATAAATATTAATTGAAGAATGACCTGGCAAGTGAATTACATGTAATGATAATTGATATTACAATGCACTATACAGCAACGTACGATATTGCATAGCACGATAGTTGCATGCTGTCAATTGTGTAATGAAAGTGATATATTCTGATGACAATACGTTTGTATAACAGACCTTATAAACTCATATGTAATGTCTGTTAATAGAGAGAAATCGCTACGCATTAGAAGGCACAAGAACCATTAATATGAAAAACTCTTAAAAGAGCCGCATGACAAAGGCACCGGGCCTCTACAATTTCAAGGCGACATAATATGCCCTATATTATTATAGACATAGGTGTCGCCAAAAGAGGCAAGATTGGTAGGAGAGACAAGTGTTATCTCCCTTAAGTTCTGACAAGATACTTAAACAAGTGCAGATCAAAGCTCAAAGTCTACACTTGTTTCATAAATATTAATATTTTTGTAACTTCTAGAAACTTATCTCTACAAAAGTTAGTTATAGACAAACCTGCCTATAATTATCATTTTCCTATCCCCATGCAAAATGTCTCAATAGGCATGCCTGCCTTCCCTTGGGCATTTCCTGGCAATACCCATGGTTTTATTTTAGGTAGCTATTAATCAATCAGAGAATTTTGTGAAGATAGACGCTTCTAAGAAATCTTTACTGAATGCAACAAGTTTGATGGTAAAATTGGAACTAAATATTCAAAGCTAGACTATGGAGACTTTAAAACAAGACTCGCACAGCGCTGGTACTGACAATCAACTATTTCAGTTACACATTCTATGAAACTAAACTAATAAGTACTTCACTTGAAATCATAATAATATGAAAAAATTATAGAGAAATCTGTTGCGTGATCCGCATTTATTCGTTAACAATACGTAAAATGCATCCTCCGTCAATATACACACTCTTGGTCCTGTATTTACACATTACAATTAAATTTGAAATTTAACTAGATATTTACAACGTGACGGTTCGCCGACACTCGTTCGCTTACACAGAAATGCCAAAATAAAGGGGCTACTTTATTCTCTTGTTAAAGTCGTCAAAATTGCTATCCGAGACAGAAACATCCTAAGTATCACACGACAAAAAAAAATTATCATCACTTCGATTGCTTAAATTATGAATGCACAACTCCGATAAACAAAATTAAAACTTTACATAAATCATTATTGAACAAGAAATTAAGATAGAGATGTATCACAACATAAACCTACGTCCATACTCGTGAACATAGGCAGACATATCTAAAGAGTGACGAGGCAATCCTATGGCGATATAAATGCCAGACGAGCCGTCGACACGCGCCCTACGTCTCTGTAGCGACGGGGTCCCTCGAATGGTGAATTTTGACGTGTTTATTATGATTACTCTTATTACTGGAAGTTTTACCGCACATGTTACATGAGAACGGCCGCGCGCCACTATGAACCTTCATATGCTCCGACAGGTAGTAGCTTCTATGAAACGACTTACCGCACTCGGGGACCTTGCACACGTGTTTCTTCGCCATCTCGTGCTCCCTCACGTGACGTTGACAGTTGTACTTCCTTATAAACTGGCAGCCGCAGTAGTTGCACGTGTACGGGCGCACGGACTTGTGTGCGTTCATATGCGACACGTACTCCGTGTGTCGTATAAACGCACCCTTGCACAGATTGCACTTGTAGGGCTTCGCGGAGCGGCTCGCGTGCGTCCAGCGGTGGAGTTTCAGGTTCCATTTGGTGGTGAAGGATTTGTTGCAAACGATGCAGAGGTAGGGCCGCTTGCCGCTGTGTGTTTGGAGGTGCGCGCGCAGGTTTGTCCTGAGATACACCTGGAAATAAAAAAAAAATGTGCTACTTGTAATATACTACTTAAGTAATACATAACTCGTTAATGGTTGCTTAAAATCAACCTTAATGTTGAGTGGTAGTATCTTTATACTATAGTCCTTTGGCTCTAACTGAAAAAAGCCTATCTGCTCTAAAAATACCTATAATTTATTTCACTGTACAACTTAAAACTTAGTTACAATATCTGATAATTACGTCAAGCCAAAAATGTCCTTGAAAAATGTGACGCCAGTGTGATAGTCTGTCATCATAAATGACATTGACGTCTATGACGTAATTGACGTCTGTGTGTGTGTGTGTGTCAGTACCTGTTTGCAGATGGGACAGGGCACGTTCTCCAGCTTGCCCTTGCTGCGCTCCGACAGGTAGTACTGGTTGTGGCAGCGACGCACGTGGCGGGTCAACGACGCCGCGTGCACGAACTTGTTACTGAAAAACAAATAAAAACCCGACTCATTACACTAAAATATTAGGTTAGTAACACTAAAAAGCTAGCCAATTAATACTACTATTCACGCCTAGTTCTTCATTTAAACAACACTATAATGACGACTGCACCGAGGGCAAATTGGTATGAAAATTTTACTAATTGGTGTCTTTCTATAAAACAGTGTCGTCCAGGACATTTTTATGCAATTACATTTCCTCTGCTGTCATTCTTGTTGTCACGTTATTCAAACGAAGAATTTGCCTTCTATAAATCGCTAATCCTAAGGAAGTAGACGACGCGACACGACAAATACTTCTTTCCAGCAAATGTTCAAAGTTCAACCATATGTACACGACATAAAGTTCATATTTCAACACTTTCTTATTAACAGAATCAGAGTGTAGCTATGTAAGGTTACCTGCAGTACAGACAGGCCTTGGGCCGTTCCTCATGTGTCTCCTTGTGCCAGAGCAGCTTAGCCCGGGAATGGAACACGGCCCCGCACTGGCACACGAAGTCGCGGATCTTAGGCTTCTTGTGGAAATGGTGGCGATCTCTGCAATGACATAGACAACCATATTTATAAAAACAAACTATAATGACATCCACTATGAATGGTTCAATCATCGCAACCCATAACTGTCCCACTGCTGGGCTCGGGTCTCCTCTCAGTATGAGGTGTACAGGCCATAGTCCACCACGCTGGCCAAGTACGGATTGGCAGACTTCACACACCTTTGAGAACTTTATAGAGAACTGTCAGGTATGTAGGTTTCCTCACGATGTTTTCCTTCACCGTAGCAAGTGATAAGTAATATACTAAATGTTAATTGTTTTACAGATTAAAAACCATGGCTGAGGTGCTCACAGCTCTTTCATTGACTAATCATAATCAATACAGGTAAGATACTTCAGACATAGTTGGTCAGTACTAAGTACTTTAGAGAGCATGTCGAATCGTAAGTTTCGGTCATTATCCTTAGATTAAATAATAAGGCATGTTAAAGATGACTGCTGGAAATAGTCGACGTGTGCTATTTATTGTATGATCCCTAGTTATTGAAACTGCCTAAGTACAGCGATCGACCATCTAGCTACTGGTCAAAGTTACAGTCAGTCTATAGCCAGTATAACAGCCAGTATAGGACACCATATTATGTCCTGAATTATAATCGCACAGAATAAGTGATCATGTTGACTAGATGATGAGCTGAATGGACCATACCTGTGCTGCACCATGTTGGAGTACCGGCGGAAGGTGTCATCACACAGAGTGCATTTGAACGGCGCGCGCCCGGTGTGCACGTTGTAGTGCTCCGACAACTTCTGACGAGTTACAAACCGCTTTTCACATACGTCGCATCTGAAAACAGATCATACAATATCATGGTACGGTGTTTAATCAAGATTCATATAAAACCACAGACGAAAATATATATAGTCTGAAACTTTGGACAAATGATCGTTGTAGAAAAAAAAACATAACGTACTTATCAAATAATAACGTTTCTCGTTACATTTCTCGGCAGGTGATTTGACTTATGTCAGTCAAATCGTAAAAAAAAGGAAAAAAACGTGACTCCATTTTTTGTTCTGATATAAAAACAACGTGATCCATCCTCATACATTTGCTGTTGCTAAACCCCTCAAGGTATGTATTGTGAGGTTGTGACATATTTGTGACGCACATTATAATTAACCAATGAATAATTTAGTAAGTGCGCATTACATTATGAAGTTGAAGATAAACTATGATAAAATCCATTTTTAAAACTTGTTTTAGAGGTGTTCACAATCTCACAGAAACACTTCCACAAAATAAACAACAAACAACAATAACATAATCACGACAAAGAAACAAGTTCGCAATAATCAGTTCACCCATTCAACCAACCGACTCACTTGTAATTCTTAATTCCCAGGTGAGTTTTCATGTGCAGCGCTAAGTTGGCGCGCTTGAAGAAGTACTTCCCGCACGTCAGGCATTCCAGAGGGTGTATCTTGAGGTGGGCGTGGAACGCTACGTCATTCAGCTGGTCCTCTTTACATGTAGGACAGACAAAGTCTTTCCTTCTCCGCTTCGTCTCCTGTCTTATCAGCCCCTCGATAGGAGGCTTGGAGTCCGCCATAACGTCGTACACCTGCAGCATCGTAGACGCTATGTCCGTCTTCGAGTCGCTCAGCGCCAATAGATTTGTTGCCAGGGTAGCTGGAATTTCAAACATTTGATCTCATTAATAGAAACAGTAACAATTGTGGCTGATAATTAGCAGTGTCATTACATTGTAAAGCAGGTAAATCCAATAACAACCTCGAAATATGAACTTCCTCAAGGAAGTATTAAGCAGCATCTGTGTACTACACCTATTAAGACAACAGCACATAACAAGGATATTTCAAAACAATTAAACTAGACTCTATTCCCTATACAATAGAACTCACTTTCAATGACACTATCGTCAGTTTTCTCCTCCTTTTTAATGCGTGCGTTGACCAGCCTGCTGTATGTAGTCTTGGCGCCCGAGCACGTGGGCAGTGCGTGTGCGAGCGCACGATGCGAACGAAGCTCCTTTACAGACGGGAACCGCGCACAGCATTGCGCGCATGTGTACTGCCGGCCCTTTGGATACGGTAACTCATCATCCCTGAAACACCAAAAATTCAGATTACAGTAGACCATAACAAATATCTAATTCGATAAGACCACCACCCCAAAATTGTAGATTACATTTTTTTTTCAATGCCTTCAATATGGGTAACAAATGAAAGTGCTTGTTAGGTGCATTTTTTGTAAGTCATCAACACACATGACTGTCCCACCGCTGGGCTCACAGGAACCCAGGAACTCCATCGGACCCCAGGTACTTCCATTCGAGAGACCAACGTTCAAGCCACTAGGTTACCATTGCTTATCTTTGCTTATTGAAGCAAAATATTTTTTATCTCCTTCGTACTGTATGTAAGTTGTATTAACTACGTGATATTATCAATTTGCATAATAACATTTAATTTGCATAATTAATGAATAATTATCACTTACAAATGTTCCCCTTTTTCACTGGTGTCTATTTCGGAGCCGTCGGAGACCCAGCTTTCTCGTGCTATTAGATCGAAAGGTTCCGCCGGAGCCACCTCAGTGTATATCTGAAATATACAATTAAACAATAAAAAACTTGTCTTCTAGTCTTGTATCACTGAGAAATAAAATCTATCTATTGATAAATATCAAAATTGATTTTTATTTATCGATTCTGAAGCGGTACGAAGTATGCCAGATCAGCTAGTATAGGAAAAAAATAAAATAATTTATAAACAGTTAAATGTCTGATCTTATTATTGTAAAAGCTCTACAAATCATAATTGTGGACAATAAATATATTATTACGAACGTAATTTAAAAATCATAAAGGTTAAGGAAATAAATGTCATTGTAAGTCTCTTACCCCACTCCATGGTGATTCCATATCCCCATTGCTTTCTTGGCCGCTAAGTTCCCCGCGCGGCGGCATACGTTCATCAGCGCAAATGTTCAAAGGTACCTCCCCTTCACTTCTACTTTCGCTCAATACATCCACTTTACTATCTCGCTCGCACCTATCTACACTCACATCTATCCGTCCCATTCCTCCGCAAACCCCTGAATAACCCACGCCGCTTTCAGTGATCTTATAACTTTCCTGAATATAGTTTGGCAATACAAAGTCTGCCTCTGGCGTTTTCTGTGAGGGTTCTCCCCACATGTATATCCCGTCTTTCGTGCTGTTTTTCCCCAAATTCGTTTCTTTCTCTGCATCAAAAGCTTCACCTCGATCTGGAGTAAAATAATCAGCGTAGATATTATCTCCAAAGTAGTTCTCATTCATCATACTAACGAATTGCTTATTTTTCGATGCAGCTTCAAGATCAAGTAACTCTTTGTGGTTTGAATCTTCGTCCAAATCACCTGAAATCATATTTCCATATGATATTACATTAATCGGTCTTAAAGCCTCAGGTCTCCCGTTGTGTCTTGACCTATCCATGTCTTCGTTAAATATAGCTTCACTGCTAGTATTAACTTCTTCTTTTACCTGAACCTCAACAGGAATCTCATATTCTCGAGATTGTTCCAACGAAGAAGGCACAATGGGTTCAATATCCATTGACTGCTCTTCAGTGTCAGCATCAAATTCATGAGAGTCATCATTCTTAACATTCCTGATAGTTTCTGCTGGTAATGTTTCCAACACTTCACTTTTTGTTTCAATTTTCTCTCTTATAGTTATTCTATTTATACTATAGTTTTCTGGTGATCTACAACTAGACGATGATGGCTTAGGTTCAATAATATTTGTATTTATATTTGATGAACTAGCTACAGGAAATTGCTTGGCATTCTTGATTTGCAAAATTTTTTTATGTTTCTTAACAAATATATTATTTATTCTTAAAGTATTGTTCTTTTGTAATCTTGCTGTTCCTTTATCATTTTCTATCTTTTGATCATGTTTCTTTTCAGATTTAGTGTCAATCTTTTTGTGGAAGGTTTGGGCAGTTTTAGGTTTGGGTGATACTGATGGTTGGTCAGTTGAATTATCTCCCATTTCAGACAACTCACTACAAGGAGATATGGAAGGTTTCTCATTGCAAATCAAGTCAGGTACAGGACAACTATCTGAATAGTCCGTCTCAATCTTGGTATCACATTCCATAGATTTGGATGTTTCATTAACCCCCATATTTTTTAACACAGAAAATGAAGTGGAGCCTACACTCCCACTTCCATTTACAATCTGTCCTTTACAATCATTTTGTCTATTATCATCCAAATCAGGTAAAATCTTCTCAGGTGTGTCAGGGCGATCTGGATATTCATCATCTTGAGAACCAGTGAGGTCCATTACAGTGTTAAGCATGTTTTTATGATGCTGAACCGGTACTTCAACCTTTATGTTGCTAAGAATTTTTAACCCTTTGCTAGATCTAGAGGCATCAAATTTCATTTCTATTTTTTCAACCTGACGTTTACTTTCTGACACACTTTTAACCTCTGATTGGGAAGAAGAGGCAGATGATGGTGTAGAGGACTTTTGATGATTTGAAACTGATGTGATAATAGGACTAACCTCTATAATGAGGGTCTTATTACTATCAGTAGTGATATTCAATGGTGATTCACTAGTGGATATGTTTGACACATTTTTATAAGTGGTATTATTAAAGATTGTTTTATTAGATGGTTTTGGTACTAGCGGTGGTGTGGAGTACATACATGAACTATTTCCAAACTGATCTACCACCATCACATTTTGATACAATGAGCTAGTCTGTGCTACATTTGTGACAGTATTGTTATATTGTCCGCTGAATACAGTGGGTAAATTTGAAATGAATGGTTTCCTGTCAACAGTGTGTACCATTTCTCTATAAATAATTTGTGAATTTTGAGTAACCACTGTCGATCCAGGGGTAAACGTACTGGAGGTTAATTGGTTGGTGCTCAACTGTGTCGGTACAGATTTAGGGTTAAACACGGACATACATGGTATAGTACTCCCTGTCATAATCATATTGCTCTGGACATTGTTTTGGACAAATGTTGGTGCTGTAGGCATCATTACATGCAAGGACTTTCCAACAGGTGCTATGTACTGGATACCAGATACATTTGTTTTTAAGAGCAAATTGGGCTTTGGTACCATTTTCACATCACTATTACTTATTTTAGCAGAAACTGGTGGTACACTTGCTTGTGACCTAACATTTCGAGTAGCCAGTGGGGCATTATAAGTGAAAATGTTATTAGAATTGTTCATAGTATTGTACTCAGCACTTCTTGAATACTTTATTTCCCTATTTTCTTGAGAGTCAGAGTAATATGGGAACTGTTGATCAAAATCTGTGCTCATTGGGGTTTGACAATAGGTTTGCTGCATTTTATCGGACTTAGTTGGGCATGATGCCTCTGAGTACTGACTGTTACTGCCAGGATTACTATCATAGTTACTGTCTCCTACTCTGATCTCAGGAGTTCCATTCCGAGACACATTTGATAATGGGGTCGACTTGTTCCTACTTGGTGTTCTCCGCCAATACTTCTCATTGTCACTGCTCCGATGGGATCCCATCCACCGCATACTGTCATCGTTAGCTGGTGTTCGAGACCTACTTCTATATGATCGCTCCGAGTTAACAGGGGTTGGTGTTCTGCTGCCATAGTTGACATTTTTTGCTGAAAGACTGCAAAGAGCTTTAATAACTTGATCTTTGGGATGTGTATCCAAATGGGACTCCAAGCTCATACCACTATGGAGGTACAGTGTACACACGGGGCATTGAACTCTGCTTTGATCCATGTTTCAAGGTGAGTTTATGACGATAAAATTATAAAAGGAGCGCGACGCACAGGGTGACCCTGGCGGTGCGTGCACGGTCGTTATATAGCGGCGAGGCTCCGCTCCGCGTCGAGTCCGCGATGCGCATATCCAGTATTCACACGAACTGCGGATCGCCAACAATACATATCCTCGTTGTAACACAGCTTCTTATCGATCTGCCAGACAAAATAACACAACATAAATATAACACACTTAGCACTGTCAAATACCAAAAACTCGTTCGACGCAATACTGTGTGACAAAAGAAAACAAAACTTCCGAGATAAAGGCCATTGAGACATAAAAAAGTCGAATACAAGGAAGAAAGAAATTAATTCATTCGTGTTGTAACACTGTGTAGTACTCACCTCATTAGGTTTTGTGTTTGTCATGTATAGTTCATAGCATTAATAATTCGGAAATATAATTCTTAACTATTTAAGACTACTCAATCTAAAAATATTTCCAAATTGTCAGACATATTGTGATATTGCAGACGTCTCGATCACAGGTTCACATCACATCACCACAGAATGCCCACACCAAAGAGAATATAAACAGCATATAAACAGGACACACACACGAACAAATACGAAATTCAATAATCCATTATACGTATGAATGGTATGAAACTAAAAACATTGAACAGTGTTGCTGTACAGTATTTATCTTTTCAAATACTTGGTCCAGGGATGAAGAGGCCAGGTAATGTTGAACAGTTTCCGATCTGATAAGTATGCTTGTTTAATTATGTACCTATTTTATTTTAATTTAACTTCAATTTGCAAAATAAACATAAATAACACCATTTGCGTGGAACGAAATGTTTACCACAGAGTTTAATAGTAATCTGTACTTACTATCACATTTTTTTTCTATGGGAGTATACTATTCTGTGAGTGTAATTTTTTTTTATCATTTATTAATCAGTGTCACATCTTGCTCTATATATAATCTAAATTAAATATAATAAAATTAAAACCTTAAAACGTACACTACCACTACTCTGGTGATCTGTGAATAAGACTTGCAATTAACGTAAACATGTCGGTTAACAATTTTGAAGATTTAAGTCGTAATGGTAAGTATTTATTACATACTTTATGTATTTATTACAAATTACATATTTTCATACAGTTCAGATTTGGTAGTTCCTCATGTAAAGCACTCACAAGAAATTCACGGTGTCTCAATTCATTGACTACAGTGTCGTGGTCAACATTTAGTACAAATACATCCTGCTGATGTCGTTGTAGAGTTGTTTATCATAGAACCGTTCAAAGGATTTAGACATGGTCATTATTATAAGCAATGGCAGAACCGAAGGTATTTGTTTTAAATAAAACCAAAGATGTGATATGAAGTTCATCACAATAATATTTGATATAGAAAAGCACTACATTAATATTTCATGAAAAGTCTCTAATATTTGCATTATTTGTTATTGTTTAGAGGCAAAAGAGGTATTGAGAAAATGGCGAGAGAACAGTGAAAGGAGAGGAGAAGATGTACTGGACCTGTGGGAGATAATTTCAGAGAATGATTTACATAAACTTGGCTGTGAAAGTAAGTAATGTACTAGATCCATATCCATCACCATGTAATTTATCCAATCATAATCTCATTGTATGTTAAAAAAAATTTGAAGATAATGTAGATGAGATTTTCCTCAGATGCTCTTTATCAATTTAATAATTTTGAATTTGTATAATTATTTGACATTAGTATGTTTATTAATAGTTTAAGCAATAACTTTTTATTTTCTTCATGCTTTTTTCCTCCATTCATAATTGATAGATCATTTGCCTTTTTGCTTTCAAACAATTCCTGTTAGACTAAAATGCAGTAAAAGAAAAATTGTGTGTTGTTGTTTTCTTTACAGACATAGTACTCATTAGTGGGCATCTATATGTATAATATCTATAATACTGGCTGCAAATTTTGTTGAAAAATAAAACTTTATTTAAAACCTTTTATTCCAGAACATGTGATATTAGAGCAAGTGACCTTTGCGGCTCTAGATTGCCACTATTACGGGATAGCTAAGAATTGTATCAATATACTTGAGGAAGAGTTCCCGAACAGCCTGCGGGTTATGAAGCTGAAAGCCGCCTTATTTGAGGCTGCAGAGAAGTATGTTTTATAAAACTTAGTTAAGCTAAAAATTATGAAATTAAAAAAAATCTGACCTATGATACAAACTAAAATTCATCTAATTATAATTGTTTTTGATAATGTATAATTAGGACCCTTATTTTGTATGCTCTTATGTAAACAAACATCTTTACCCATGCTACATGTATACCCCGTTTTTTTCGTCGTGACATAAAAGGTAAACAATCTTGGCACAACTTATTTATTTTATTAATTTAAAAAAATATTT
>LGAG01000778.1:166598-198406 GCA_001278395.1 Lerema accius
GAGGCGGTGCATACGAGCACAAATCAAATATTCTGCTAGTTACCTAAAGTTATGCGCGGCTCCGTGAGGGTCGAGCGGCATGTCAGGGTCCTCGTCAGCGACCTTCTGGTAGGTGAGCAGGCGGCGCGCCGTCAGCTGCGACAACACCTGCTCGCTGTTGCCCACCAGCCGCAGACTGGGGTGCGAGGGCACCCTGTCTTCTTTGTACTCTTCTCTGTAATGGGTGCTTTTGATTTAAAATAGCGCGAAAAGAAATATATTTTCCTTTTTTTTATTTTCCGCTCCGTATTGAATTTTTACAAAATGCGGGTAATTTAAAAGAAAAATAGATGTGCATATTATTTGTGTATCATTGATACGCAAAGTTCTCCATTCTCAATCAGCATGTAGCTTTATTTTCAAAAATGTATGTGTGTATTAGAAACTAATTAATATTTGTTTAGGTAAAGAAAACATAGTGACGAAATCCGCATCCCTGAGAGTTCCGGATATAGTTTTCAAAAGGTACGTATAGTCTGCCAATCCACACGCAGATAGTGTGGTGAAGTACCTGTACCACGCACACTGCGTAAACACACCTGAGCCCAAGAGTGGAACAGTTAAACTAGTAATAAATCATCATTCGACAGACTCGGTGATTTCATTACTCATCCGAACCTCACATTACAGTGATAGTACCTGACGACAGGATACCAGCAGACCAGACGTCTGCCGAGCGCCAGGTGTCTGGCGGCGAAGCTCAGCAGGTCTCCGTACAGGTGCGGCAGGCCGTACTCCACCTTGGCCGGCACGTGGCTGGACAGGTGCGCCGCGCTCAGCGTGTACCCGTCCCGCTCTATGCCGATCTTCTCTGTCGGCTCGCGGATGCCGTACGGGGCTGGTGGGGAGTAATCCAACAATATAGTAATTGCTATGTAGTACAGAGGGCACTTTAAACTTAGATTAAATTTTACAAATTCACACCGTTTCATACAAAGAGTTAAATAATTACCAATAAATTAATTTTTGTTCTAGAAAACATTCAGGAACATACAGTTTCCTCCAAATGGTGTATTGAACGAAATTAAAAAAAAACTCATTAAAGACCATAAAAAGTGAGTTAAAGAATAACAATTTTTATTAATAATTGCTACACGTTGGGTACCATAGACAAATCATGAATAATAATTTAAACCGAGAACACAATTTAAACTCGTTATCCAAATTTTTACCACGCTTGGAATCGCACCCATTCAGCATCATATGGGTCGTCAACTATGGATTCCATTACAGTATAAAAGTACATACACGGGTCTCTATCCAATACAATGCACTCACGGTCAGTAATAATAGCGTCGAACCGCAGCGTGTCTCTCCACAGCGGCAAGGAGAAGTCGCTGACCACAACGTCGAGGTATTTGGACTCGCTGCCATACTGCCGCATGTTGCCACGAATGCTCTCGTCTTTCGCCCGAGCCTGGAAACAGTTCAACAGCCATAAATGATTGATCTCTAGTAATCAATGGGTAACAAGGCATTTCTCTAAGTCGCTTAGGTAGCTTGGTAAACCATTAAAGTTGTCAAGTGCAGATTAGTGTAAAGGTTAATGGCCGATACAAAATTTGAAAGTATTTATGCTCCCTAATACGAATTAATAAAAAGGCTAAGATTGAAGTTAGCAGAGAGAAAGAAAAGCTCTTAATATAAAACATAATAGGAAACTCATAATATTTGGAACTCGACAAAGTAAGCGCCCCCATACACGGTGAGATTTATCTGTAGGATCCGTCGCGTCAAACCGATCGTAACGACGAATCGATGGTGTATGTCAAGATCGTTAACGATTTACTTCATAGTAGATCGTATCGGAAATCGCAACAAAAACCCATGCAATCATGAATATCGTAACGATGAATCGACATTGTATGGCTCTTGACGATCAACGATTCGATTTTGTCTCACTCTGGCGTCAGTCGCCGTACGCATCGCACGTCTAGGTTTTATTTTATTGTCACCAGATAGCATATAGTAAGTAATATCTTCAAACACAACACAATTATTCCTACCGGTTGAGGAGTTACACATTTAGTCTTCGAGCCACATTATCAGACCCTTAAATAGTCAATGATGAACTGGCTTTGCAATTTCACTAGAACCTACACCAAATATCTTCAAACACAACTCAATTATTCCTATCAGTTGAGGAGTTACACATTTTGTTTTCAGAACCCACTCTGATCCTCATCCTATTTAAAAGGGAGCAACTTGTAGCAATTGTCCACACACGAAATTAAAGGCATGGGTTGAGGAGTTCCCCTCATTTGCTCTAGAACCCATAGATGGATCCTAATCTTATAATTAATAACAATTAATAATTTACTTTTAAATTCAAAGAAAACTAAATGTGTAGAGTTTGAAAAAGAAAAAAAGAAAAAGAAAAAATTTTTTTTTTTTTATTTAATTTAATTACTTGAACACGTCTTTATACTTCAGCTTCAAACAATTAAATGATCGATCGTTACGATCAATCGTTTCGTGTATGAAGCGACATTTTTGATGCGATCCATCGTCACGATTTCCATCAGATCGATCGTATAGACGAATCGTACCGTATATGTGGCCCTTTATGAAATGCACGTATTTAAGTAACATATTAGGGTTGTCAAAAATATAGAGGACAAAACAAATATATCTCAACCATAACCAGTATACATACTTTGTTACCTTTTGACCAACTCGCGTGGGCCTCGTCCGCGCGTGCAACATCATGAAGTCAATATCGGAACCCCACACGTGGGCTGCAAGAGAACAACCTTCATAAGCAATATGCATAATATTCATATTAATTATATTGCAGTTTAATTATAGTGCAGTAAAACAAAAGTTCTGTTAAAGTATAATCTCTTTATCATTCATTACCAACAAATACTACATATTAAAAATCCCAGATTAAATAAGGGGCCGTTCAAGTCTTATGTAATCACTATACAGAGGTGAGAGATATAAAATATTAGAGGTGAAACTAAACTTTGGCGCCCGAACAATTAAGTAGATATAAGATTCTTGCCCTTACCACCAAAATGCGCAGCGGCTACTAACAAAGAGCCCGAGCCTACAAACGGGTCCAGTATGACGTGACCTTCAGTGACCTGAGCCTGGTTTGCCATGAGGATCGCCAGCTGCGCGTCCATGCTAGTGTTACCGATGAACTGACGCTTTTTCAACGAGTGCTGCTGAATTAGATCCCGCTGACCATCTGCTATCTACAAGAAATATTATGTTAAAAATTTGCATAATGTTTGTCAATATTCTTTGACAAAATAATAATGAATAACAACAGTTATTTGTTGTTCTATGAGTATGACATATTTTATGACTTTTACACTGGAAAGATAGATCATAGATAGACCCTTTCAGGCAGTCCCTGACAACAGCTTGAAGTTGTAAATTGTGTGATCATATGAACCACCTGCTTTCTGCTCCCCATGTATAACCACACAAAATTGTTGGACCACACAAAATTGCTGGAATCTTCCAACACTAATTGGTTTCAGATAATATTGCTACAGCTTAATTCACTCAAATAATGTCAAAGTTCATACCAATCTTCCGAAGAACAAAGCATATGGATTCTCCGGCACATTGTTTGGGTCAGTTCCATAAAACTCTATATAGGACAGAACTATGTCTGGGTTTTTTAGTTTTACTGGTCCTTGTAAGGGTAAATAGTCAAAACTCTGAAATAAATATTACCATAGAATCAGATACTGATAAATAAGTAACAAATTTTAGAGTAATTAACAATAATATTTAATTTATTTTATATATAAATTTAGTATAATTTAATTTGTTGATGTCTTAATTATCACTAAATCAGTTCACAAGACAAAAAAAATGTTTTTCCACTCTACCTCAACTTTCTCCACTTTTTCTTTTAAAGAAAAGTGTTTACAAAATGTCTCAATTTCCACTTTAAACGATTTGTCAGCATCACAACAAGCAGTAATTAGTTCTCTAGGACATACAATATGCGTGTCACTTTTATCTTCCAGTAAATCATCTGGAGTTATCCACTCTCCTGTGTGATTGTCCAACGCCCTTTGCAAATTCCGATGCAAATTAGTCTCAGATGTGGCACTTGACCACAATTCTATACAATTTTTCATCAGAACTGAACGAGAAGCAATTTTCTTGGCGTGTTCTTCTGTAGGTAGCTCTACTATCCAGTATGGCTTACTCTTGCATGGATTCTCGATGAATTTTACAGGAATATGAAACATGGATAGTATACTATTCATTTCCTGGAAGTAATAATAAAATTATAAATTATAGAACCCACCTGCCATTCACCAGGGAAAAGGCCATACATCTTGAGAAGTGTAGGCATGTCACCATAATATTATACACTTTCAAATGCTGGCACAATAAATATAGAGAGGAAGTAATTAGGGATACATAAGTTGATGGGTTCGATAAACACCAATAAAAGGGCATATCCATTCAGGAAATTAAAGTGAAAATAAATAAATAAACGTGAAACATTTACTGTATCTGTATTACTTACCGCATGACGAAAATCAACATGTTCATGAGCGAACCACATAAGATAACGACGCCACATTCTATTAAAATTATTGGGCTTATTACTTTACATTCAAATACTTTTCCTTACAGAATATTAAGAATTTATCTATAACAAGTATTCAAAGAATATAATTTACACAACATGTAAGTTAACCTCAAAATTTGTTTACAATTTTTATTTGACAATTAACAATTAACATTGACAAATTGGACAATTGGAGTATTAACGTCAATGATGACGTTGCACCACAGATTCTTACACAATCAAATCTACAGACTACTGAATTGACTTCAAGTGTTTCTATTATCTATGATTGACTTATAGACAACACGAATGTACTGTTTTGGTATGTTTACGCATCAATTTGAATATTTATACTAACCCCGTATTTATTAAATGTTGTAATATTGGTGATATAACAAAAAAACACATTATATTCCAATAAAACAATATACTGAATGTCCCAGCACAATCACTTACAACTCATTCACAATCATTTGAATATTTGAAGGTAAAGAATTTAACTATTTCAATTATTTAATTTTTAATATAGAATGTTTGTTAAGTATTAGTATTGGAATCTGCTCTCTCTCCTTTTTTCTGCTCGTCTAATAAATCCTGATGCCTTTCATGGAAGAAGTCAAGGTATGCATCCTTCACAGTACCAGAACAGGCTACATAGTGGCCGCCAGTGTGTTCCACAACTACTGGTGATACAAACAAACTTATCAAAGATTCACTCATTTCTGAAACAACCACATTATAAGATATGTATAAGTATAAAAATAAATGTATGTATACAATTTTTTTTAAATTGGTTCAGGTAATTTTAAGAAAAAAAAAAGGATTATTACCTTTTGGTATTATAGAATCACTTTCTCCATACACATGTATTGAAGGTAGATTAATGTCTTCATCATAGAATCCTTTGTGTACAAGGCTCCCAGATCGGAAACCTGATGCAAGCACTGCAAAGCTGAATGTGTAAGGTAAATCTGCAATAAGACCAATACAAATAAATAAAATTGTATGTGAGTGTAATACAATTTTTTTTGTGTACTTTTCTAAAGCACCTGTTTGAAATTACAGTATTAAATAATGATGGGTAAGTACATTGACAAAGTAGGTAAAATTACAAGTTTAGGTTTTCCTAATAATAGATACACTAATTCCAAAACTCTAACAAATATTATCTAAATCAAAATAAATATTTATTTTAGTAATAATTTTAATATAACTATTATTAGATTAAGCTAGATGGTATCATTGTTTAGCCATTATGCTGGTAACTTACATCCTTTCTGCTGCATAGCAGCTAAAAGCCCAACTAAGCAGGCACCTTGTGAAAAGCCCATGAACCCATCAAATGGCCCATGCTCCTTTACAACTTCCGCAATCAAGTTGAGGGTGTCCTCAAAACCAATAGCAGGTCCACCTAGACACTTCCCACTGAATGTGTTGTCCTCTGCATTGAACCACCAGGATCTGGCATCTGAAATGTTTAGGAATTGTCTCAATTTAGGCCTTTTTTAAGTTTCCCCACCTTATACACCTAGAAATCTAAGTGATGATTGCCTAATCTTATTCTTCTGTAAAACTCACATGATTATTATATATAGTCTTTCATATTGTTTATTGGAAACTGTAGCCAGTTTAATAAAGATTATAATGAATGGTGGTAGAGTTTATAACTAGTATTTTATCTATAACTATAACTCTCCTTCACCTTCCAAGCCTGCATCATTCCAAGCAAGCATAATTATTTATATTTAAGTACAGGTAAGTATATATTTCGTTATTTGGCACTTTCATACATATTCTTAAGCATAAATAACCGCAGAATATCAGAGGAAATTATAAAACAATAGCATACCTTCATCACCTCCACCTTCATCGTTAGCAACCTTATGAGGCGCTGATATAAAAGTAAGCTGTGCGTATTTATTCACAGCCTTTCGAAAGGATCCAATTTTCGTTCTGAATACTGCTCCGTTTTGTCGGTAACCGTGAAAAGCGAGTACCTTCAGCTTAGGCTTTTCATTTTCTTTATTATTTTGAGATTGGTTAGAATTTTGTTCAGACATGTGGAGGGTTACTGAATGTCTATTACCTAATGTAGAAAATGCCTTGAAAGGTCTAATTAAATAATGTAGCTGGTAGTGCGATTTTAAAATTAAATTAAAATTAAGTTTACAAATAAGACAACAACCCATGCATTTTATGCGCCAGATTTGTTTGACACTGACACTGACTGCCTTTGACATTGACAATATTCACGGAGAACTTTTATAAAATAAAAATTAAAGCATGATTATATACAGCTGCTGTCCAACATAATATCTCGAAATAACCATAGATAGGATAGGTGAAATGTCTATGATTGGCATAATTATTTTTCAGTAGTTGTCCGTCTGTAGCATAAAATCTTTACCGTCTCTGTGACACCACATAAATTTCGCGCCAAATATTGACATAACATGTCAAATCAAAAAGTTACTAACAAAAAACAGAAGCGAGCGAAGTTTTACCGGCTAATTTGCAATTGTTTTATAATTATTTTATTTTACAATCATATAAGTTACTTGCAAAGATGGAAGAAGGCGACTTCGACCAGCGTTTGAGAGACTTACAAAGAGAATATTTGGAATTTTTGGACGATGAAGTAATAAACGTTTATTGTAACCTTCATTACAAAATTCTATAATATCAGTTCGTATTTAAATTTTCAATATTTTATGATTCTTTTTAGGAAGACCAAGGAGTTTATATGGAAAAAGTCAAGCAAATGATAACTGAAAAGGGTAGACGATTAGTAGTAAACATAAATGATTTACGAAGGAAAAGCCCGGAAAGGGCAAAAAATCTATTAGAGACGGCCTTCGAAGAACAAATAGCATTTCAGCGAGCGTTGAAGGAGTATGTGTCGTCAATTGATCCAACGTATGCGAAAGAAATGGAAGAATTCTTTGTCGCTTTCTCTGGCAGCTTTGGAACTAAGCATGTTACTCCTAGAAGTTTAACATCACGGTAAGTTTCTAAGTAGAATTAACACTGCATACATAATACACTGAACAGAAGTCTGGTATGGCAACCATTGCAATGTATGGCTTACATTGTGCATATATTTTAGGTATTTAGGAAATCTGATATGTGTGGAAGGCATTGTGACAAGGGTATCTCTAGTGCGTCCCAAAGTAGTGCGTAGTGTGCACTACTGTCCTGCCACCAAAAAAGTCATGGAGAGAAAATACACTGATTTAACTTCATTTGAAGCATTTCCTACTTCTGCTGTATATCCTACTAAGGTAAGATTTTTTTTATGATTATAGTTTTTATTATGTTGATAATTCACCTATATACCCACAAGTCAATTTACAAACGTCTATCTCTGACTACCCACAAATTGGTTATATGCAATAACTAATGAATTAGATTATAATTGACTTTCTGCTATACAAGTAAAACATATATTTCATGTTTGTGATAGTTTAGCTATGAACATTCACTAATAAACAACAACATTAGTTTTCACTGTGACTGTTTTGATACCTACTGGATTGATGAAAAATTTGTTGTTGTTGATCACAAATCGACTTTTCATACTATATTAATTTCCAGGATGATGAAGGAAATGCCCTGGAAACCGAATATGGTCTATCTCGCTACAAAGACCACCAGACTCTCACGGTGCAGGAGATGCCAGAGCGAGCACCAGCTGGTCAGCTGCCGAGGAGCGTGGACGTCATCTGTGATGATGACCTGGTGGACAAATGCAAGCCTGGTGACAGGGTCCAGGTTGTCGGTAACTACAGGTGCCTGCCGTCAAAGCAGGGGAGTTTTACTGCTGGTACCTTTAGGTAAATTATTATGTTAAAATTAAAAAAATATAATTGAAATAGAATATAATAATTATCATTACATTTTTGGTAACTATACCTGTTGCTATGAAATAATCAACCCATTTTTTTACTGTTCCATTTCTCAATATATTTTAATATAAATAATATGGCAGAGATTATTTTACATAACAGTTTAAAAAAAACATTTTCATAGTGTGTAATTTTGTAAACAGAACAATCCTAATTGCGAACAATGTGACACAAATCAACAAGGAAATGAATGCAAATATCAATCTCGAAGATGTGAAGTTATGCAAGAGGCTGGCAAACCGCTCCAAAATTGACGTGTTTGATTTACTCAGCAAGTCACTAGCGCCATCTATACATGGGCATGACTATATCAAGAAAGCGATACTCTGTTTGTTACTGGGCGGCATGGAGAAAATCTTGCCTAATGGCACAAGACTAAGAGGGTAAGGCTCAAATTAAGAAAATTGAAAACATTTTTATTTTTTTATTTAGGGTAAGTCAATGCTTGATCCTGCTTGTAACTGGTGATGTAGTCGAATATGGAGAGTACCTGCACTAACATAATAAAAGCATACTCATTGAGTTCTTGTAGAATCGCACATCATAATTGATGCGAAAATACAAATATCCATAATTCACGACACAAAAACAATGTTTTCATATATAAAAAACAATTTTTTCATACTAAACTTAATGACAGCATTACTGTTATTTCGACCTACAAGTAGCGCCCCCTGGTGTTAAGACGGAGTTCACCTACACGTAGCGCCACCTTTTGTCAGCAATAATAACTAAACCGGTGCTACAGTGACATCAACATCCTGCTGATCGGCGACCCGTCGGTGGCGAAGTCCCAGCTGCTGCGCTACGTGCTGCAGACGGCGCCGCGCGCGGTCACCACCACCGGCCGCGGCTCCTCGGGCGTCGGCCTCACCGCCGCCGTCACCACAGACCCCGACACTGGTGATCGCAGGCATGTATTACTTACTAGCAATCGCCCGCGGCTCCTCCCGCATAATTTTGCCGTTTTCGCAATATTTTTTATTGCTGCTCCTCTCCTATTCATCTTAGCGTAATGTTATATAGCCTATAGCCTTCATAAAGTTATTTATTTATGGCTAATTAAAAAAAAATACTCTAACTTACAACTTACATCTATTAACACGTTGGTTGAACTTATTATAACATGTTATTGATTTTCTTAAATGGTAGTAGACTAATTTAGACTTTGAGAAACTGATCTACGAGAATCAAAGTTGAAATTTATTTCTTTGCAAATGACAAAATTGTGCGAGAGCCATAAAGCCTTATGATTATAATTATGATTCCACATACACTATTCGTATTCGAACTACAGTTTGCGTGGAATCGACCTAATCCTATATCAATTTATTTACAGACTGGAAGCCGGCGCCATGGTGCTGGCAGACCGCGGCGTGGTGTGCATCGACGAGTTCGACAAGATGTCGGACATCGACCGCACGGCCATCCACGAGGTGATGGAGCAGGGCCGCGTCACCATCGCGAAGGCCGGCGTGCACGCGTCGCTCAACGCGCGCTGCTCTGTACTCGCCGCCGCCAATCCTGTCTATGGCAGAGTGAGTTCGTGTTTTGATTGCGTATGAATATAATAACGTACGTCCATAGCATCAATGCATTGACGACCCATATAGCGCAATGGTTACCACGCCTGATCGATCGATGAATAATTAACTTAAATTTCTGTTCTAAGTCTGGTATGTTTGTGTTTCTGTGCTGTCCATGGCACCCACGACACGGAATCTAGTGTGGGGCTATGAGTGTATAGGTAAAGCGTTATTATTATTTCTTCTATAGCCTGAAATATTGGAAAGAAACCTGAGGAAAAATGGGACTGTAACACATATAAACTTTAGGTAAATACATTTCTCCATATAAACTAAGTACGCTATAATGACTTGACTGTATCATTCCCAGTACGATCAATACAAGACTCCAATGGAGAACATCGGTCTCCAAGACTCCCTGCTCTCCCGTTTCGACCTGTTGTTCGTGATGCTGGACATCGCGGACGCGGACCACGACAACATGATATCTGAGCACGTGCTGCGCATGCACCGCTACAGGAACCCCCGGGAACAGGACGGGGAAGTCCTGCCCATGGGGTCCACTGTTGAAATGCTGTCGACAGAGAACCCTGATAATGAGGAAGTTGAGGTAAGTTGTGGAAATAATGTTTTATACTATAGTATAGATTACTATCAGGCGATAGATGATTTAAAATGGCAAACATCCTTAATAAATCAAATGAAGTAGTTTATACTATATTGCATGCTTCCCTAACGACTTTACGATAATTATTGGTCGTCTCTTACTTTCTAAAGATTTTAAAGCATCACCAGAACGAAGGAACGAAAAAAAAACCGGTTAAGTGCAAGTCGGACTCGCGTAAAAGGTTCTGTACCATCATCCATAAAATTGTATGTTAAGGATAAAATACGAAAAAAAAAAAATATTGGGAGCCCCCCTTAATATTTTTATTTTTAGTATTTGTTGTTTTGGGAATGGAAGTAATTTGTGAAAATTCTAGCTTTTTTATCACAGTTTATGAGATACAACAGACAGACAGCAGACACTTAGTTAATAGAGTCCCGTTTTTGCCTTTTAGGTACAGGAACCTAAAAAGAGTAAAATAAAAACAACATTATTTCCTTTACTTTTAAATTCGATCTCAATTCCAGACTGCCCCCGACTCAATATACGAGAAATACGATCCGTTGCTGCATGGCAACACTCGCAGCAAGAAGGACCAGATTCTCAGCACCAAGTTCATGAGGAAGTACATCTACATGGCGCGGCTGATGAAGCCCAAGCTGACGCAGGAGGCCTCCGACACCATCGCTGACGAGTACGCCAGGCTGAGGAACCAGGATATGATGGACAGTGACGTGGCCAGGGTAAGTCCAGGATAAATTTTGCCATATATCTGTGAGACAGGGAATTTTAGTGTGCAGTGAGTTTGTAGTATTGTTCATTTTATTGGAGGACTAGAAGTCGCCGGCGGCTCCGTCCGCGTAATTTTCCCGTTTCTGGAATATTTTTTTTCGCTGATTCTCTCCTATTCATCATAGCGTGATGTTATATAGCCTATAGGTTTCCTCGATAAATAGACTATCTTACACTAAAAGAATTTTTCAAATCGGTCCAGTAGTTCCTGAGATTAGCGCGTTCAAACAAACAAACTCTTCAGCTTTATATATTAGTATAGATTTGCTCTGTGGTGATGAATAGCGACGTAGCCAACTGGGGCTGTGTTGTTTAGTGTTATTAATTTTAATACAGGATACAAAATGCCTTCTTTTTGATGTCTGTGCTCTATATTCCCAATATATATATTCTATATTCGTATAATTGAGGTGAGTTTTGTTTTAAATTCAAACCTAAATATATATATATATATGTGGTACCAATTTTCGTCTAGTGGCATCCTATACTCATACTTGTCTTATCAACATCATTCGTCAAAACATACTGAAAGTTTAACTGATCACATAATAATAATAATATATACCTATATTTCAACAGACGCAGCCAGTGACAGCTCGTACACTGGAGACTCTGATCCGGCTGTCGACGGCGCACGCCAAGTGCCGGCTCGGCTTCCAAGTGACGCGCGACGACGCACTCGCCGCCATCGAGCTCGTGCAGTACGCTTACTTCAAGAAGGTACTCTTACATTTTACTCTTTATTACCCGCTCCTCTCTAGGAAGCTAATGTTTTTCGTGTGTATGTATGTATGTATTTACTGATCAGATTGACTAATTTATATATCATGGGGTTTTGTTTTATGCTAAGAACTTTAGGATTATGTTTTAATTTAACATAATAAATAATTTTCCTTTACTATATTTGTATAGGTGTTGTCTAAAGAGAAGCGCCGTAAACGTCGCGCGTCGTCCGGTGACGAAGCGCCTTCTGATGAGCAGCCCTCGCAACCACGTGCAAAACGATCACGACGAAAGGTAAGTATTTCCTATACTTTCTATGGAGAAAGCTTTGAAAATATAAGCACAGCACCTTTTCAAAAAAAAATTGGTAACATCCAATGATTATGAACCTTATCTTCTATAGAATATAGTGCATTTTTTTAATACCGTTTATTTACGTATAAACAAATATGCGTAACTTTTCATGCTAGAAATCAGTATACGCAGATATTTTTCAGTGTAAATTTACCATTAAAATATAATGTATGTCAGTAACTTAAGGTTTTATTGTACAATGTAGGCACAAGGGGAGGGTGAAGACCCTTACGAGTTTTCATCAGATGAAGAGGCGGAGCCTATCTTACGCGCGGCGCACGCCACACAGCCCGAGCCCTCGCAGAGAGCCGCCAGTTCCTCACAAGCTACTATCGACGATAACCGGTTCGTGCTTTGAAATAGACCAGTCTTAGCCATCGAATAGACGTATTTCGACATTATATAATTTTAATTAAGACTCAAAAGTGTGAATTGTTACAATGTTTCCTGTGAGATTATTGTCACTCATCTTGATTTTCTTTCCACTAAACTTCTACGGAAAAACAATATCAATACAAAGGCCATGCATATTCTTCATACTTACTACTTTCTATCGCCCTCTAATTTAACGTCATAACTGTTTAACATCTCTAAATTCTACTACATAATTTAACATCAATACCAATAACATTCCAGGTTAGCAGCTTTCAAATCATCCCTACAACAGCTGTTCCGATCAGAGCGGGCCAACTCGCTCCCGCTACAGCGCGTGGCGGCGCACGTCAACGAGCAACATGCGCACGCGCCGTTCAGCCAGCCCGAGCTGCTGGCAGCGCTGAACCGCATGACGGCTGACAACCACGTGATGATGGCTGATGATATCGTGTTTCTGATATAAGCTTGTATAGACAACACGAGACGTCTTAGAGCGTTATTCACATAATTATGTGTACACAATTCAAAACACTACATTTTCAAAGACATTATAACCTAAATGTTAACCCAAGAATCACAAATGAAGGTGTAAAGTGACAAGTGTATGTATTTTAAAGTAAATATTGTCATATCAGCCATTCGGGATCGTTACGTATAGTCCCCACATACCTTTTTGGTAAGGACGGAAATGACGTATGATGCTATCTTCTGTAAAATCGTGACAATATCATGTGCCTTAATTTTTTCTTTTTTAATTAATTAGGTATCTTTGTGTACAATTAGTTTAAGGATCGTTTGTTATAGAAATCTCAAATAAAAATGATTTTTGTATAACGGTGTTTTTTTAAATTTCAATCTGACACATGTTGCACCATTCTTATCAAAAATATCAGAGCTCCAGGAAGCATAAACAATCTTTTTTGAGTATAACTAGTTAACCTAAATAACTAGTCTAGAAATGTCATACTATAGATAGATAGGTTAATAACAAAAACAACATTGTTACAAAAACCAATTTATTTACATAAATCATTTCCTTCCTTTGCCTTTACTCTTCCCTCCTTTCTTGTCTCGTCTCTGCGGTGCTTTATTCTTATTAAATTTCCCTCCAAACACTTTCTTCCCCCGCGGTTGATTCTGATGACTTTTATCAGCTCTATTGAACTTCTTTCCGCCATCTGATCTCTTTTTAAACTTCCCTTCATCCTGGTTCCTGCCAAACTTTCTATCTCCTTTCTGTTTCTGCGCGCGACCGCTCGTGTCTTGTCCTTTCTCAAACTTCTTTTTTAACTTCTTATCTAACCTCATCTTCTTGAATCCTCTTGCTTGTTCACCGTCCTCGGACTTCCTCTTTCTTGATGGGTTTTGACTGAATAGGTCTGTAATAAATTTTTCTTTAATTATTACACTGTAATTGTAGCTGAAAATTATGTAATTGGTAAGTATTAGTAAGCTATTGACTGAGTTTTGGATGGATGATCACTATAAATCGGAACACACAGTTTTTTACAAGTACTATTAAGATAAGACGGAGTATAAGGCAATCTTCATAGTAAGTAGCACAATGTACACACACGCTGCATTATTGCTTAACGCTTCTTCAGACACGCGAAGGACTGAAATAGCTAGTTACGTAGGCGTTGTCCCGTAATTATATGCTAACTTGTAACACTACCATTAGTTGGTATGGTGGTTCAGTATTAACTTAGAAAGATGTAAGTTATATGAAGATATTATTTACCGTGTTCAGGCTCTTCACCAACTTCCTGACGATAGTACTCTGCGTCATCCTCGTCTTGGTCCATGTCTTCTACGTTCTGTGACTCTTTGGCTGCCAGCTCCATTAATCTAATAAAAAAAATTATCATTTTAATTTTTCATCATAATTATTAATGTCACATTCTAATTGTTCTAATTCAAATCTATATTAATATTATAAAGCTGAAGAGTTTGTTTGTTTGTTTGTTTGAACTCGCTAATCTCAGGAACTACTGGACCGATTTGAAAAATTCTTTTTGTGTTGAATAGACCATGTATCGAGGCAACTTTTAGGCTATATAACATCACGCTGCAACTCATAGGAGCGAAGAAATAATGGATAATGTGGAAAAAACGGGGAAAATTATTCATCTTTGAGGGCTTCCGTTGCGTGCGCTGCGAAAACAGTTCAAGATATCAAAAAAATATGCATGGAAGAATTATTCCGCTTTAAATGATCTAACAAAATGTCCGCAACAGTATATGTCTATCTTTTAAGATTAACTCACTAGAAACATTTTTATGGTAATCAAGTTCGGTCGAAATTAATGTTTGTATTATGTGTATCTTTGTAAGTCCTCCACGCTCTAACCGTTAAACGGATTAAGCTGGAACTTGGCTCACAGATAGTTTGCATCCAGGAATAGGACATGAGATAGATTGTATCCTGATTATAGGTTCCCTTGGGATAAATGTAATATATTTTTTAACTACTCTTCCGCGTGCGAAGCCGTGGGCGTCGTCTAGTGTTTAATAAAACCATAATGCTACTGAACATAATAATAGTACAAACTTCACCTTTGATTCTCCGTCAATTCTTTTTTCTTCTTAATGCCCTCCAGAGCCTTCTGCTTCAGTTCTTCTTTCTCCTTCTGTTTACGTTTAACATTCTCCTCCTGTTGTGCTTTGCGTTTCTCTTTCAGCCGTCTGTTCAAAAAATCAGGTTTTTATACATTACACTTTATAAGTATATAAAGTAACAACTTCCATGAAAATATTCAAAATATTGTACCTCTTCTCCTCTCTTCTCTTCTTGATCAAAGCCTTCTCTTCTTCTGTTTTTTCTTGCAATTCGTGGAATAATACTTCTCCATCCATAAGTCCATCTTCAACCTACAACATCAAAGATCAAATCAAAACCACATCCAAATGAAAAATATGTCTTCATTTTGCAGTTCATCATAAAAACTCGAACACACAGACGTGTTACAAACTTCATTCTAGAATGATCTATGAATATACATTAGCAGTATTGATACATACCTTAATGAGTTGCAGTGACATTCTAGGTCCGAGTTCGAACAATCTGATAGCGGATCGTGTTTGGGCGGCGGCCCCGCGTGTCGCCAGCGATTGTGGCAACACCACTTGGTTGTTCGCGTCGTCCTCGAACTCGCTCTCCGACAACAACGCCGATCTGGTGACCCAATGTAGAACTATTATTAAAACTACATAATTTATCTACCTGAAACTCTAGAGCTTAGAACCAAAATATAATTTGTTAGCACAATATTTTTAAAGTTTATTTGTATGGTCTTTTAAAATTCATAAAATTAAGTATTTTTATAAATTGTTCTTTATACTTACTTATCAAAAAATTCTGACATGTCTTTACACCGGTTTAGGTTTGGAATTTTTCCTTGCACCATCTATAAAAATAAGAAATTAACTTTTATACTTAAATAAAGTAGTAAATTTTTTTGACACCTTTGCTAAGTCAACAATTTCAATAGTTAATACAATCCTCAACTATTTATCTTATGTAAAAAAATAACAGTATACCTTCTTGGTGCCCTTATTTAGACCCACGGGTGTGGCTCTGATGACGTAGTGCCGCATGTCTATTAGTTTCGTCGACGGATTGTAATTCATTAACACGCAACGCCGAATATTCTTTAACTTTACCTATAAAACAATAATTTGATATCAACATTACTTAAATGCGAAGAGTTACTTCAAACAAGGGCCAATTAAAAATGGAAGAAAAATATAATTAATGTTAACGCTTGATAACAATCCCACAAGTGGCGATGTTGTCTAAGATTGTGAGCCACTAACTTAAGAAGTAGCCTATTTACTTTTGCCTTGAAGACATTTCCATTATGATTGAAGGAAAATACTGATGTGGGCAATATATTTATTTATCAAGACAGCTAGCAAGTAACATTATTGAAACAAATCATAATATAAGTGGACTCATACTCACTGTAGTAATATTAATAGTAGGGAACATATTCTGGAACATAGTTGCCATAAGCTTCATATGCATGCCTTCGCCGGAGAAACTGTTTAGTACAATGAGCGGTGCGTGTTTGAACGCGCGTTCCATCACATACTGTTTACGCAGCGATGATATCACGTCGCGCGCTAGACTGTACTGAAGAAGATTTGGATCACACACCAAAAAATATATAGACGCAGTCTTCGGAACAAAAAAGTGTAGTAGGAATAAACGTAAATAATGTTTCCCTGTACATTACTCGGTAGTCAGTGCTCTGTGATGTATGACAGATGGTGAAAAAAATATTGACCTCACTTTTTTGTTTGAGTCTGAGTCTATCATATTTTTTGGTCTGACATTTGGACATTGTGTGTGAACAGAACAATAGTGTAACATGGTGAGATACTTGTAAAAATTATTTCTTTAACTTCAAATATCACAAATATTAACAGTTCCAACTACATAATAGAAAAGCATGACAGAAAACTTTTTTTACTTTCAGACTTAAATATCTACCGAAAAAGTTACTTTAAGTTATGTTACAGTTATACGACTTTTATTTCCACATAAAAAATTACAAGTCACCCTAAATATAAAAGATAAAATAATTATTAATCTTACAGAGTGTATGCGGAAAGTGAGTGTAGGCCCCCGAGGCAAGCGTGCCAGCCTCATGTAGGAGCTGAGCTCGGTCTCCGTGAAGGTCATCATGTGAGATACGTGGAGGTAGCCAGACACAGACAAGAAATCTTTAAGTGTGTTCTTCTTTCTTTCCTGAAATTCAATGTAATACCTATGTAATTTTTAATAATATATTTATTTTTAAAAGTCATTTTTGCACTTCATACAGAACTACAATGTGAAAAAACATTATAATGACTTATTTTTATACAATCTTAAAGGCAATTGAGCCCAGCAGTAGCCCAGTTATGTAGTGCGGTGATGATAATAAGGAGAATAACAAGAGACATTAGAGGTGTTAGTATTATTAAATCTAAATTTACCTTCAACTGGGAAGCTGTGAATGGTTCCATAATTTTTCTGAAGTCTTTTGTCAGATCCATGAGATCTTTCGAGCATTGTCCTCGGTGGATGACGAATGAATGGGGCGCTTTCACCAGATGCTCTGGTTCCAGGGCTTCCTTCGTCATAGTATTCTTTTTAACACATTTCCCTTTACGTTTACCCATTTTGGCTTAAATACAACAGGTGCAAATCTCAAATTTACTATAAAAACCTAATAAAACTGAACGTAAACACTGCTCAATTTGAGGTTATATCACGCCTGGCCTTATAAAATTAATAACTAGTAATAAAATTTATAGATTTCGGTAGGGCCTGAAAAGGTTCTTTTTCATTATTTATACCACGTTTATATTTATGAAGCATTACAGAATTACAACATTTTAAATAGTCACAATCACATGCTATTTCAAAGATGTTAACACAAACTATTAGGTAGTACAGAATACAGACAGATGTTAACCACAAGTTTATCAGACACTCAGGCAGACAATTTCACTGTACATGTCAATGTCAAACTTGTCAAAGTCACTATCAAAATCAAATAAAATGAATGTCCGATAGTCCTGTCTGTGGTGTAGCCATATGCGATAAAAAATTAAACTGCGGTATTTTATCATTATAAAAAAAATAGTTTTTATTTTATCACAATCATTTAAGGCATAGTTTTTAATAATAAAATATTTAGTTTGATAGAATATTCTTTTAGGAGGTAAGCAGTAAGCACTTTAGCGTTTATTTAGTGGTATCATTGTTGACTAGTTTTATCATACCAACCTCCATTGACTAGTAAATCGAACACAGGCCATCAATAAAGCATTTTATGAAATTAGTGCCGTTGTTCAAAGGTTGGAAAAGCTAAGTAGTATTCGAGTACAACATAATCATGTCGATAAAGTTCCTACTATAATTAGGTAGGGTAGGTTGAAATTAAACACTGCGAAAAAAATCAAAACAGCTTTATTTCTTGCTGGTTCTTTTAGATTTCCCATACTTGCACATGAAACACTACTCTAGATATACCTTGGAGTCTAACATTATGTCAATGTGGCTTTGTTCAAATATTTATGAGATAGCGGACAAAAACCGTGAAAATGACTAATACATTTATAAATAGAGTAACTTTAATGCTGTGTACTTCCATCACAGTAGTGTTTGTACCAGCAAACGTAACAATGTGGGTTAAATGAGAGGTAATAGCAAATCCACTGTTACTATTCCTCTGACTCGATAGGGAATACATCACCACTACCACGGGTAAGTCAAAAAGTCGATTCCAAAAATTAAAACTTTCACTAAATACCAATGGTAGAGGATTACAGTGAATTCATCATTTCTTCTTACTTCAAGTGCAATAAATGTGCAATAACTTTACATCCAACTATTCCACTACTTAAATTGCACAGATAACATAAACAAGTCCAAAGTTAGGATGATTGAAGAGGATGTATATTAGCTAGCTACGCACCAAATTTGATGGATTTTAATGATATCTCATAGCATTAACTGACTGACAAAAGACAGGCTATAAATTACTTCATTACATTACTCATACTGTACGTATTAAAATAAAATTTCATAATGCCCTTTTAAATTGTCTGTATATTTTATAATAAAATGAGATACATTTTATATGTAAATAACAGTTTTCAAAGTAAAGAACAGACAAGCAATCTTTTAGTAAGTCGCTGCCGCCGATTTTCCGCGGCATCATCAACGCATTATTGTCCGACAAGAAATCAATAGAAAAACTAATCTAGTACATTTAATTATTAAGGTAGTAGCTAGCAACGCTTCCCCACCAAGTGCACCAATTTTTGATATTTAAAACAGTTTCTACATTTAACCACTACAAGTGGATCCATCTATTGTCAGTTTCAGTTAATATTACGTTATAATGCACCTTGAAGTCGAGAGTGTGAATGAATATACTCGACTCGAACCAATATCTACTACGAACTACGTAAATGGTGCGCGAAGGAAACCGACTTACAATTACGACGGAAAAGATTACATTCAACATTTAATTTAGCAACCTCCCTGTCAGGAACTAGTTATTAGATTAGCTTTAAAGATAATCAACTCATAACTAAGAATGTTTATACAACGGGAACCTTCCGGATTCAAGTATATAAAAGCGACCTATATTACCCTATTAAATTAGCTATTACCTATAGTCCTTTCTATACTATCAATTAAATACCGTATTAATTTTAATAAAATCGTAAAGTGTACACTCTTTAGCTGGCAACAATCCTTCGAAATGACAGTGTTGCCATCGTAGACTAACTCGCTTAAAATTCAAATACTAAAATGGCTGGTAACACCAACAGGTGATTGTAACCAACTGTTCCTAGGAGTACACAAATGACGAACTAATAGTAACATTGTATTCGTTAATTTCTCTTGATATAGAATATAATTGAACAAATTAATTGTTAGGCTCAGCATGTACTGAAATTGATTGCAAATAGAAGCAAAATGTTTCATAGATTTTAAATCATAAGTTACAATTAAGATCGATAGTTCTAATAACTTCCAATAAATTTTACTATGATCCAAATGATCGATTATTCTAACTACGACCGATGATAAAGACGATACATTCACTACGCCCGATAAATCTGACTACGATCAATAGACCACGATTTAAATATTCAGGAAACATTTTACTTCATTTATCCAAAACAGATTATGTACGGCCAACGTAAAAAAAATTTGGACATTAAAAAATATATATCCAGTATTAAGATGCATACCACTCGAAGTGTTTTATCAGAGCAATCCAGTTATCCAACCAGTGACGCAGCTTTAATTTCAGCCGTTAAAATTATTTTTTCTTACAACTTTTCACTTTCTTATCCCACCTATACATTTCACTATTATCGAACCCATTATTGAGATTTCAGCGATAAAATGTTTTTTAATAAGTGAACATTGGCACAGAATAAATAAGTTTTTGACGACATAACCCTATAAATCTCGCGTGCAAGCGAACGCTTTCTTTATTGGCAACGTAAGTGCTTTATTTTCAATTACACCCGCCCCGCTTACTTCAGTTTTGTCTGAAATGTTTCTGAGCAAAAATTAAGTTATTAGTCGTCTAAAAAGATTATTTTTTCGTTGGTTTTACCATCTCACATATATTTTATTCATGTGTCATCCACTAACATATTGAACAAGATACTCAGAGCCCCATATCTTGAGAGTTCTTTTCAAATATTTCGCGACATACAATGTTACTATTAGCGTCATAAATACATGTGTATAGTCAGTTTATCAGATCCTGTATTACATTGAAATAACAATTACTAAATCACGACGAATTATTGCTGCAATTGCATATTGGTCTCAACGATTTATAAGGCATCTTGTTTGATAAGATAACTATCGACTTTGTAATTCTGAGCAACTGTAATACTTAATAATGTTGCAACGAAATTACAACAGATATAGATTAATTATTACATGGTAGGTATTTATACTTATTGGCGGTTCAAGATATAGGTATTTTGAAACTACATTATGATATTGTATTTAAGTTTAAACAATCCCAAACCTCATCAAAAAATTCGTTGCAAAGAACTGGATGTTTTTACGTACAGATAAAAAAAAATCGACAATGGTTAAAGTTCCTAGTATAAAAATGCCTCTTACTTACAATGAATGAACACGCACACACACATAGATATGATCTACAGACTATACACAGTGTTGCCAGTGTTAATGACACGAAAAATTCCTTTAAATAGGATACTTATAATTGAAAATGGTATTCCTTAGTTAAAGCATGAAGCCATGAAGTGGTATATGACAAAAATCATACGCCGGTGTAATAAGTGGTTGAGATTTCTTAAAGTGTCCTAATAGTTAATTAGCGATGACGTAAGCACGTGTCGAGACAGCAACCAGCAACCAAACGAGTTGTCAACATTTGTTAAATATCAACCTTACTAATGACAAAATGGTAAGCCGGGGTTTACATTCTGTCATCCTGTCAGACGTTCGTACGAGGTACATTTAACCTCGTCTTGACATCTATTAGAGATCAATTACGACTGGGCGAGGCGATATAGATCTCAAAGAAGCTTTATTAATCACGACACTAAAAAAATGATCAAAGATTAATACTAAAAAGAGGGTACTTCACAGAGTAAGTGAAGTATTGTTCAGTCGACTGAATGTAAGCCCAGACTCGTGTACTTCGATTAGAGCAAGATGCTATACAGTAATCGATGAGTGACGTACTACTACATACAGACGTCGAGTTCAAACAACTAGTTACAATAAATATAATTATCACGACGTGGAAATATTACCTGTCTCAATAATTTAACCTAAAAGAAGAAGCCACACCCCTCGCAAAGCGTCACAAAATTAAATCTTTTCAAAACATTTGCGTACCGCGCGTTCTAGTTAAAATCGAGCGAAAATCATGGATAAAATGTTAACAAAATATGTTCATATGCAAAAAATATAAAGAATTGATGTCGCCGCAGCGTCGCGTCGTGGTCGTCGTGGTCGCCGCGGCGTCGTCGCGGGGTCGCCGCGCCGATACTGAGCTGGAGATCGTATCGGGCTGCCGATCAAGAGTTCGCCGGGTCGTTTAGTGTTGATCCATCTGGAATGTGACACAGTGCGGGTGGTATCTATGATATCACACATATTTAATTAGCAGTATCGGCTACGCGACATTTTGCAAACACAATTGTATAAGTAGAAATATAATAAATAACGTTTTTGAAAATATGTAAAGTATCTATATAAAATTTGTAGTGTTCCTTACAGAATTTTACACGATTGTATGATGATTCAAAGGCTCAGGAAAATACTTAAAGGAGACCCTCGCGAATGCTCCTTCGAGAAGCTGGTTTATTCCGTCTTAGATCAGCAACATGAAATGAAATCCCATGATCGTAGGTTGTGTTGTATGTCTGTCTGTATGTCGGTACGTACCTGTTCCTGTCCGTTGGTCTCCTGCGACTTCATGACGTCGGGCAAGTCCGGTGGCGACGAGTACGGGGTCAGGTCCAAAGATTCAAATTCACCGTTCTCCTTTCTGCATTATACAATCAATGGATGTATTAATATTAAACGAAATTAAATAAGTCAAAATAAATACTCCAGTTATGCATACAATACTCCTTGAATTTGGTTAACGATGATTGCAGAAATAATTGTCTTTTTACGTCATGGCGGACAAGTTACCGAAACAGCCAAACTTGCATGCCCAACATATCTTTAGTAAAAACCTTTCGTACAAAGGAGTTTGTCAAACACTTCAAGATCATCCCCACATATTTAAATCAGACAAAATCGTAGTTTGACAAACCGCTTTATCATCTATGGACTACGTAACAATTTACGTCGTCTTGCAAAAATGATAGAAATTTAGTCTAGCTTACCTTCTACTTTACGGGCTACATAACAACCTACGACGTCTTACAAAAGAGATAGGAATAGTCGAACTCACCTCAAAGCGAGTCCAATGGGGGCGGGGCTCTGTGCTTTGGCAGTGTTGGAGGTGAGCCCGTACTCCGCCAGGGTCTTCTCGTCCTCCATCAGCTGGCTGTCCTTGTTGAACAGCATCTGCGCTGGCGGCGTCACCTTTAAGATTCCTGGACAACAACAAGAAGGCCGTAAATATGGTAGAACAAAGAAATAATTGAACACCTATTAAGTGCTTAGTTTTTTTTAATACTTCTTTGGCATACTTGACTAGGAAAGTAAGTAAATTAAGAGGGATAATATAAGTTACATATTAGTTTAAGGTTGAAGTTAAAATTATGGTAGGAAGTGACACAGAGTCTGAATAAGAAAGCAAAAGAAAAGTATTCAAATAAAAAGTTTTACTTTAGTCGTGCGGATTGAACACTTGTTTTTTTTATAATATGACGGTAATTTCGTAATGTTATTGATATTAAAATTTATCCTTAGCTATTTGTTTCTTAATTACGTATTATAAAACAACATCAGAATCCTTGGTTTGGTGTTAGTGTCTGCCGATTTATTTCTGTCTTTCGGAGAATGTAGTAGCCTGCAAACTATCAATGAGATTTCCATCTTAGGATGTAGCTTTAAGTTTGACTGTCCAGAAAGAATGAGAAGGTCCAAAATAAAAGAAAGAAAGGTAAAATAAACATGAAAAGTATTAAATCTTCCTCTTGACTGTAAGTGTAAAGACTGAAACTTTAATGATTAGGTAGTTTGAAATAATGATGACTAAGCATTACGAAGTGATATTTACAGTTGGGTTACATAAGTATACGTTGAAAATGCAACCAGTGCAGAATGCGTTATTGATCACGTGGGGCCTTGAGGAGCGCCGTGTTTGGCGACGTAACACACGACACGGCATGTTTCAACGAACTTTTATGATTCAACATTACATTGAAGGTATCTTTCTCATTATAAAATTGTTAATTTTTATATTTTTCACCTTTTCTTTAATTTTGGTAAGATAGCAAACGAGCTGACAGTGCCACCAACCCCTGCCGCCCATGGACATCGTAACAAACTTCGAGTAGGACTAAGGGGGGACTGTTAATTGGTTAATAGATCCTGTTCTGTTAGTAAGTCAGAGTATGTTAGATTCTTGATAAAGCCCGTCTTATGGCTTGTATCATTTTAACTTGAGGTCAATGTTAGTTAAAAAAATTGTATGGGCTTTAGCAATTGTGACACTCAATTTTATAGTTAGAAAACCTAGATTTTGTATCAATAGCACTGCAAGAGTGTGTGGTCAACTGCCCATTCATGGGTAACTGAACTCGGTTACCATTAGGTTACCTGTTAGTAATGTACTTGTTCCATTGCCGCTATTAAACCTTGTTAGTGATCAGACCAAGTGATTTTTGACACTTATCATAGAGTGGACTTTTTTTTACACCTTTTTAACCACCTTATTAGTATGGTAAACTGTTTTTTACTAAGTTAATCCTTGACACAATTTCAGAAATGGTAGGTGTAGATGATATCTAGGATGGCAAGGAGAGTAACTGGCTTGAAGATACTTGCATTGTAATTGAATGGAAACACTGACCCAGAAAAATTTCAAAGTGAAAACTAAATAGTTTTTGTTGTCCTCTGAGCAGGTAAATAATTTAATTTTAATTCAGTTTGCATAAATGATCAAGCAAAGCTATTCCATAGCAGAGGGATGCATTATATTAACTTTGCTGTGGACTGAACACTAACTGGTTAATGCTGCCATTTTTGTCCATCTCTCAAGGGCATCAGATGATTTGTTGTGCTAAACTTGTTAAAAAAATATTTGGACATTATATTCATGATGCATAGCAGGCATACAATAATGTTGGTCACTTTTATTTGTGTATGCAAGTTTTTTTTAAGTTATTTTATAAACATGTGATGTGAGTTATAACTTTATTATTTTTAGTTGCATTTGTAATATGGCATATAGCATATGTAGAATGATAATAAAACAACTAAACAGATGAGCTCTGTTTAAAATTCATGATGCTTATCCACTCTAATACATAGAGACAAATTTGTATTGTGCTAACAATAACTGTGTATAAATTATGTGTATTTCCTGCTAAGGATGAAGACAGACACAGTTTAGTTGTATACTAGAATTGTGTACATAAGCATAAAATAAAATAATAAAGAATAAATATAAAATATAAAAAGCACAAGCATCAATGGTCTAACATAAGCTTCTATCAAGCAAAATCAAAGATTTTATAAAGAGTATTATACTTATAATGTTTTTATTACCAAACAAAGAAAATTAAATTACTAGCCTTGTTGATTGGCAAATCTATTCTTAGGGAAGAAATTTATATTAAAGTTGGTTATATGATGTACATAATAAAATTAAATTATGTATTTTAAAGCAGAATGCACCTATTTGCCTCCATGTTTAGAAGTGACAATAGTGAAAAAACCAACCTGTTTTTAAGTAAATTATGTTTGATAAAAAATCATTGCCACTAATTTTATAAAGCTAGAATGTCTCTAAAAATTTACACATACCTCCTTTATGTTCAAAAACCAAACAACCTCGATAGCTTTGTTGTTTAGGTTTTTTTTATAAAACTTGAATTGTTTTCATATTGAAATGTAAGGGAAGACATCCAGTGCATTATTAGCCACCATGTGACCATCACCCCGCCGTAGGATCACTGATTGTGGTGAGTCCGAAGCTCACCGATAAGCAAAACATCACACAATACATATGCTCATCTCACCCGACATTGTTTCGCGACTAAAAATAGATCTTTCTCATATCACACATTAACGAACTCACCCTCAACCATTTTCTTCAATTCCAGCACAGTCGTAGTTTCCTTCGCATCAGTGAAGATGGTTAACTTTTTTCGCCTAATCATTAGAAAGACGTCCTGAAAACAAATTCCAGCTTTTAGGTTACGAATCAAGTTTATCAATCTTCCCTTGCAAACAAGCTATTATTGACGATTCTCTTGTTTATATTATTTGTTAAATAATCTTAGAACTTACCATTGTGAGGTTATAATTAAAAACTATAAACTAGTTATTATTTTACAAAAAACGCTTGAAGGCGTAAAATTAAATATTGAACACAGACTGCCTAATAGATTGACAGTTACCTTTGCACAGATAACTTAAAACCTAATTGTCATTAATACCACAGGTAAAATTAAATAAATATCATCATACAAAGTATTTTAAATAATTAGGGGCTGTGCAAAGGTGCTTAGGCCAAGCTCGTATTCCCAAGGTATTTTACCGGGAGAAATCACGCAATTCAGTCAGAGTGTTGTGTTTTCGTAAAAACCAGAGGTAAATTCACCTGTAAATAGTTTATATCTACATGTGTCTACATGGCTTCGCACACTTATTCTATAATGCTTTTATTAAGTGCACAGAGTACTTTTAACCGAAGTGTAGTATACAGACAGACATCATTTATTTTTAGCGTCGTCAAATACGCGATCAAATACCTGAATTTTTAACTCTCTCTATTATTTTTTAAAATAATATAACATAGTTTATTTTTAAGATAAAAGTTGTATTATTTTTACCTTGAAATAATTTGAAAATAAGAAGTCAAATTATTAAATATTTTAGCTATAAAAATGGTAATTCAAGAATTATTTAAAAATTCGTCGATTGTTATAAAGTTGACACAATCCCACAATTTTTTTAGTTTTACTACGGAACGTATTTTTTACTACGCTTTGGAAAGAAATAGTGTAAAATTTATTTTTATACCGCTTTGTGCAATGTATATGTAAATAAACTTGAAATTTGAAATATTATTCCTGTTACTGTGAAATAAAATATGCAACTACGTAGTTTGAACTACTGAAAATACCGATAACCTATAACAAAGTATCCCAATATGAATTCTCAAGTTTGTGTAAATTGTAATAACATAAAACCTGTGAATTTGACTACAAATCGGCTGGTGACGGAAAGTTGCGGTCATGTGAAGTGTATGGATTGCCTTCTTCACGAGAAAGCTGGTTGTGCTGCATGTTTGAGGGATGGGAACGACCAGGAGGTTGGCGACGTTCCTCTGGCAGAGGATGAGAGCAAGGAACCAGCAAAAGCTTACGATGTTCCCGTAGAGATACCAGAAACTGCTAAAGAGATTCAGACTGACCTGGAACACCTGAAAAAAAAGGTGAAGCCAGAAACATCCCATGTTAGGATAGAGACAGGTAATGTGATTAGTTTATGAAGTAATACTTGTATATTATTATCATGTTTGTTTTTCTTACAGTAGTTTACTAATTACTTGCTCTTTCTTGCCATGTATTGCTATGTACTTGTTCTAGTCTAGACTGACCGTAGTTTATGAATGTTGTATATCTAAAACTTGTGATTAAACATTGTGTAGATAGTAGTATCAGTTACTATAGTTTATGATAATAAGCCAGGAAATATGCAAGTAGCTTTTTGACAACTATATTAGGACAAGATTAATTGCAGCATAACTACACACAAAAGAATAGAAATAATAGCATCACAACATACCTAATGTGTCAATATTGGTGTTTTTCCAGATGGTAACGGTAGATATTTTTTATGTACTCTATGCAGTAAGAAGTTCCATGCCCGCAGCCAGGTGATGTACCATGCATACTGTAACGGTCAGAGGAAGCCGTACCAGTGTCCAGATTGCAATAAGGTATATACATAGAAAATCTAAAAGCTGAAATTATGGCTTAGTTAAATTGAAGTAAGTTTAGGCATCAATGGTAATTTAGCATTAATTAGCGACTGTGGCAATTGTTGGTACTGTCAACTAAAAACTACAATCCAATAAGGTTTAACAACTTAGTATCATAAACTGCATTATTTGCTTAACAAAGTCTGCCAGTTACTGTACAAAAATGTAACAGAAATAAATTTTTATTTTTATCTGTCTGCATCAGAAGTCAAACTACTCAACACCAAGTGGAATCATAAGTAATCTGTGATGAAAACACATAATCATTATCTGTATTGCAGAGTTTCGCATCACTATCGCACTTCAAGTACCACATGAATGTGCACCGCAATGAGCGCAAATACTCGTGTGATGTATGCGGTGACAGCTTCTTCCAGATGTCCAAGCTGCAACGGCATAAGCTTAAGCACACCAGTGAGTATTGCTTCTAATTTAAATATTATTACGTACCGGTTCGGCTAGAGGTTCAGACGCCATCTTCCTCTTCCGCTGTCTTACATCACTTGTCACTTGACTGTCCACTACACTATCCGACTACTATCCGTCTACATATACCACATACCTTCCCCCCCGAGTTCTTAATCTATATGTCCTTATGCTAACTTAACCTAACCTATCATTCATCTACTACCCTATTCTTGCTTGACACTATTTAATGTTGTAATCTCCCTTCCTGGAGTTTTACCACTGCTCCTGGGGGAATTCCCAGTATCTCTCGCATCTCATCAGAAGCTTCTACTCTTTCATCAGCTCCTTCTGTCCTCTTTCTCAACTGGTTTACATGCCTGGTTACCACAGGTCCACCTTCCATCTTGACTAAAAATCTTACTGGTCCCTTCACTCTATATATCTCCCCTTTCACCCATTTCTCTCCCTTACTGTAACTCCGTAGCCACACTTTATCTTTGACTCTAAAAAACCTGACAGGTACTTCTTTGTTACTCTCAATCTGTCTATCTGCTCTAGACCCATCAGTCCTCAATGGGTGTATCATATCAAAACGTGTTCTGAATTTTCTCCTATTTAAGAGCTCTGCTGGGGATTTTCCTGTAACTGTACTAGGTGCAGTTCTTAAGCCAAACAGTAACCTAGGTAAAATTACTTCTAGGTTATCCTCTGTTAGTGTTCTCAGTTTATTTTTTAAGGTCTGTACCACCCGCTCTGCTTGTCCATTAGTCGATGGACTATATGGTGGTGTTAAAATATGCTTTATTCCATTCATTTTGAGAAAATTTTTAAATTCCTCTGAAGTGAATGCTGTTCCATTATCTGACACCAGAACTTCTGGTAACCCTTGTTCTGCGAATATGTTCCTTAATGCTTTTATAGCACATTGGCTTGACTGTGTATTCACTATCTTTATCTCTGGCCATTTTGAATGAGGGTCCACTACTATAAAGAATATTTTTCTTCTAAAAGGGCCAGCAAAGTCAATGTGTATTCTTTGCCATGGGTTTGTAGGTGTCACCCATGTATGTGCTGTGCTTGCTGGCATATTTCTATACCTCTGGCAGCTTTCACAATCAGCCACCATCGCTTCTATCTCGTGATCCAAGCCTGGCCACCAAAAATAACTTCTGGCTATTGATTTAGATATGACGATACCGTCATGTGTTTCATGTAAAGCCTCTAGCATATACTGCCTCATTGGAGGCGGGATTACCACCCTGTTTCCCCAAATAATGCAATCATTACTAAGTGATAACTCATTTCTCTTCATCCAATATATTTTTAAATGGGCATCATCTACCTTATCTGGCCACCCATGTTCTATCCAATATTTAATTCTTGATAAAATAATATCACCTCTAGTCTGTGCTGCAATATCTCTGACAGAGTACTGTAAGGCACTTGGTGTCTCTGCCAGCAGCATAATCTCTGTCTCACCTATTCCCTCCACCGTTGGAGATTCTTCAATCGGCCATCGACTAAGCGCATCTGCATTACTAATACTATTTCCAGCCTTGTATCGTAATTCATAATCGTAGCTGTTTAATTTTAGTGCCCATCGCATCATTCTTGGTGATAGTACTTTAGGTATAGCCTTATTTGCACTAAAGATTCCTAATAAGGGTTTGTGATCTGTATATATAATCACATGTCGCCCATAGATATACTGGTGGAATTTATCCATGCCAAACATTATTGCTGCAGCTTCTTTGTCAATTTGTGCATAGTTCCTTTCATGTTTATCTAGTGTCCTAGAAGCCATTACTATGGGTTTCTCAGAGTTATCATCCATTATGTGAGCCAAAACCGCCCCTACTCCATACTCCGATGCATCACAAGTTAATGTCATTGCTCTCTGATTATCAAAGTGGGTAAGAGTTGGGTAACTTAATAATATGCTCTTAGCTTTTATAAAAGCTTCTTCCTCCGCTTTACCCCACTTCCAGTCTGCATCCTGATCCAATAATCTGTGCAATGGTTCTAACATTGTAGATTTATTCTTTATAAATCTATCATAGTAATTGAGGAGCCCTAAAAACGCTTGTAATTCCTTTACATTCCGTGGTGCTCTAGCCTGTTTAATCATAGTAACTTTCGCTTCACATGGATGGATACCCTCTTCATCTACCATGAATCCTAAAAATTCTACCCTATTAGTTGCTATTTTACATTTCTTTCTATTCAATCGCAGTCCTACTTTCCTTAATCGTTTTAATACCTCTTCGAGTCTTTCATTATGATCCTGGATATCCTTGCCCCCTACTAAAATATCATCCAAAAGTACAGTTACTCCTTCCAATCCTGCTAGTGTTGTTGACATAAGTCGTTGGAATATCCCTGGACAAGCTTTTAAACCATATGGTAATCTCTTTACCTTATATAGGCCTTTGGAAGTGTTAATGGTTAATAAGTTAGCTGTTCTCTCTGTCACTATCACCTGTGTATATGCCTCTTTTAAATCCAATTTGGTAAATAGTTTACACCCGGCCAGTTCCGACAACGACTCATTAATTGTAGGCTGTGGATATGTGTCAACATCTGTAGCTAAGTTTACTGTTAACCTGTAATCTCCACACAACCTAATACTTCCATCTGTCTTACGAACTGGTACAACTGGTGTTGCCCATTCAGAATAAGCCACAGGTTCCAAAATATTTGCACTTACCAATCGATCAATCTCCTCACACACCTTTCCTCGTATAGCAAAAGGTACTGGTCTGCTTCGCATAAACTTTGGTGGAACTCCTTCTCGACACCTTATCTCTACCTGTGGTCCTGTGTAGTTCCCAATGTCTCCGAACACTTCCTCATACTTCTTTAATACCTCTAACACCGACCGTTCACCGGAGCCCACTTCCAACCTTACTTGGTTCACTCCTTCAATTGAAATCCCCAATGGTGAAAACCAATTTCTGCCCAGTAAACTCTGTCCTCTCCCTTTGGCTATTAATAGCTCTAAATTTCCTTTAAAGCCCCTGTATTCAACAGCTACTGGAATTTTCCCCAATAAATGCACCTTATGGAATGTCCACGTCTGTAAATTCAATCCTGATTTCTGAAGCCCTAATATCCCTTGGGGCCAAATACTTCTAGCCTTATCTTCCGATATTATTGAGTATGATGAACCAGAGTCAATCTCAAAATCAACCGGTACCTTATTAACTAATACCTATCCTCCCAATGTCCCCGCACCATGTCAAACGACTCAAAACAGACATTACTCATTTTTGACCCTAAACGAATACTTTTAATCACTTTTCACGGTTAATTCACGCGTATTTCCCGAGTTTATCGTCGTCGCCA
>LGAG01000778.1:201111-218724 GCA_001278395.1 Lerema accius
TTTTAGTATGTGATTTGAAAATACCATGGTATGTCTCAAAATTAATTACAGATGATTTTTACGACATTGAACAAACCTTATTATACCAATTATACATTGACACAATTTTTGTATTTTTATACTTTGATAAAAAACATGATGGTGATATATATTCAGTGGTATTAGAAATTTTTGCAAAGGAGTTATTTATAAGTAGCAACTTTTCTGATTGTAAAAGAGAATTGCAATACAGAATATAAATAACCTTGCCAGGATAACTTAAATTTTACTCAATTAAATATGCTTCATAGTAAAATATAATTAACCAAAACCAAAAAAAAAACTCGACTTTTTGGCAAAATCGATACTAAGAAAAATACGTGTTAAATAAATAATGTAAGGTTTATTCAATACTAGACGATGCCCGCGGCTCCGCCCACGGAAAAGTTGATAAACAAAATATTGATTTTATCCCAAGGGAACTTATAATCGGGATAAAATGTATCCTATGTCCTATTCCTGGATGCAACCTATCTGTGTGCCAAGTTTCAGCTTAATCCGTTCAACGGTTAGAGCGTGAAGGAGGGACAAACATCCAAACATCTTTACAAACTTTCACATTTATAATATTAGTAGGATTTGCTAGTCATAAACAATTTTGTGACTGAAATAAATAATGAAACATCACTCAATCTCTTAAGGAACTGACTAAAGTCATACTAATGCAATAAAACGTATACATCAATAAATATAAGACTGCTATATATTATCAATATTATTTGATAAGATGGTCTTTTGCTACGATTGGATCGTTTTGCTCAATATAGAGCTTTTTGGGGACTTTGGGTGTGAGATATTCGCTGGAGAATTATGTAGCTATCAATATTATACTACACTAACGGACACTATAATCGACCCACTCAGATTTTTTTTTTTCATTTATGAACTGTATGGGTAACATTTTTTTATTAAAGTAATTTACACGTGAAAGTGCAGGTGATTCGATGCCGATATAGATTTTAAATAAAAAAATAATGTTAGTCAATGCCATAAAAAAATTAGAGTGGCTCAATTATAGCGTCCCGGAGTATCTATTTCATATTTACGCGCCATTTTCATGAGGAATATAAGGGGGTGATTGGATAGTAAAAGATATTTAGTTTACTTATCTATATTTGTGTATGGAGAGTTTTTAAACTTGAATGAATTATAATCAGTCAGTAATTTACTAACATAGATTTAAGATGCGTCCAAGACGTTTTAAGTATCGCGAACACTTAGCCACGAGGTTTCTTTATTTACTGTAGCGTTAGGAAAATATTGATTTGGAAACATTGTTGTTTAATGCTTATTGGCTGAGTTTTATTTATCCGGCTCGAAGGACCATATTGAAATTATCGATTGATCTCAGAATGGAAATATGTGATTTTTATATTTAATATTGGTTCCTTGTAAATATTTAAACACAAAATTCGAAAATATATTATGTTAGACGTCCTTTTTGCTGATGGAATAATGTTTCTGAATCGGTTGCATTTTATAAATATATTTTATTGTGCATGTTTTTTTATGTATTGATTCTTTGTAATTACTATGTGGCCTTGACTACCTTTGAGAACGACAACGGAAAAAATTATATAAGTAGAGTGTATTGGGGTAATCAATAGTAGAACTATTTTGAATATTACCTACCTATTAAATAAATGACTTCACAAAGCCAACTAGATGAACAGTCCGGAACAAAAAATGTCTTCAAATGTGTCTTATTGTGCTTCTTCATATATCTATGAAATAAAGCAATTTCAACCTTATAGTCATGGCTTAAAGTTAATTTTTCGGGCATTATACAACTTTAACACGATATTTAGATAAATTAGCGATTGCAGGGAAGGATAATATATTAGAATATTTCTGCTGTCGAAGTTACCCTGTGCATCATAAATCTGGTTTCTATAATTTTCGTATAATTAGTTGTAAGATTCCCAGACTACAGCGTGTATATGACCAGTGTTTATGATAATATTATCCGATGTTATAATACTGTATTCGTACCTACATTCTTACCAATAACTCCAATTAGATTTTTACGGTAAAAAAAATAAAATAAACGATAAGTTTACGCAGCGGTGACCATTGAGGAGAATTCAAATATGAGTGGTTACCATGATTGCCATTAGTATATTTTTAATCAATTATTGATATTACCGTAAAATGAGCTGCGAGTTAAAAGTGTGTAATAAAAAAATACAGCGCATTTTTTAATCTATATCTCGGTTTTTTTCGTCGTGATTTAAAAAGTAAACAGTCTTACAGTGCCTTTTTATTGTAATTATCGATTTAAAAATAAGACAGACACAAATTAAAAAAAAATTAAAGAATAAACAATAATTTAATGTTAAAATAAATTTCTGTGTACTTCTAAATATTTTTTTAAATTAATGAAATAAATAAAAGTAGTGCCAAGATTGCTTACTTTTTAAATCACGACAAAAAAAAACGAGGTATACATAGACACATAACTGCCTTATAAACATTTTCATACTGTTCCAAATTAAATCAGCGGTTTTTTCGGGAACATAATTCGTAGTCATACTTTTTAGTCTATTATTGTGTTACCATAATATCGGCTTGAAATATTGTAACTTGAAAGATAATACGAGTTATAAACTGTTTCGACGTCTATAACACACTGATTTTATCACAATTATACCATACAGCGTATTTAATTCCATTTAGATAATGTAATGAGAATGTTTGGTTTTACATTTGGACTGCAGATGTAAGATTGTGAATGTTTTATGGTAGTTTTTTACTTTTTCACCCAAAATAAGTGTTGAGCTATAACGGGCAATGTATGTATTGTTCCTATAATGTATACTTGACAGGACTTAATACGCAGTAAGCTTGCTCTGCCAAAAATAATAACCTATTTGATACGGTTATTTATTCGATTACTTAGGATGTACTAAGTATGGGAGTGGGAAGTGATTTTAATATTTTTACAATAAATTTTATAAAATAATCAATTTGATAAACACATTTTCTTAAATGTACACAGACACATTTTAGTCTCAGAATGGGGATGTAATAATACCTACATATACATATACTTACCTATTGAATTATTTATTTCATTTCAAGTCTGACTCCAGCATTCGATGTTGTCGTACAGTACCATACCATAGGTTCCTCAAACTCCCATGCTTGTTATTTCCCATGGATCGATAGCGTTTGAAAGAATTTTAGTAGTTGTAAAAGTGACTGAACATCGTGATCTCTTTAACATTGATCTCAACTATAATTTAATGTTAAGATGTAGCTGACGTTACACGCATTCATTGAAAAAAAATCCAGTAATACGTGAAGATTAAACTTGAGATATTTGTATTGTAACCGAAGTAATTTTACAGATTTTTACATACCGTCCTACTGGCGGACAGTGGCACTACCGCCCCCTGGCGGTTACTTAGAGAATGAATTTTGTATGTTTGAACTTTTGTAAAAGATTTCGTAATTATAAGTAAGTGTAACAATTTGTCCTAACATTTGGTACAATAAGATCGATTATGTTAGTATCTTACATTTTTAAAACAACTGGGCGAAGGCACGAGGTTTGTTTCTACAAGAATTTCTCGCATTATTTTGTCTAATTAATCGTTATCCTTTTTAAAAACGTAAAATTAGGTAAATACGATGACATGAATACCACTTGGTATATATTTTTTTACATTCATCGAGGTCTTTGGGCTGGCACCAAACACTAGTAATCGTTCTAATTCATCATCCGTTGACACTGACACTGGCAATAATTAAAAACATTTATGTGAAATAGGTACCAAATTATTTAAATACGCATTTTAAATTGAGTAAATAATGTAATGAAATCAAAAGTTTATAATTTTTTTCGCGATTGTAACAGAAAGATACGAGGAACTCTTGTAGCAAACCAATAAAAACACTGCAATGATTTACAGTTTGTTGTAATGGTTTACTCCTATTTGTTATCGGTTTGTGTATTTGACTATTTACTAATTTTTAATATAACTATAGCAATTGTTTATACCATATGCAATACTTTAATCCTATTAAAATGAACTTCTATGAATTATTATTTTTATTTTGATAATCCCGTAAGTTTAAATATGGAATGATAGATGAGGTGAGCCCAGACAGGTGGTGCGCAAGTTGGATATTCACTGAACAATGTTTGGGAGTTCGCCAATTTTTCTAATGCCTCAATGGGAAAATTGCACAGAGGTGTATTCGGCATTTTATTAAATTGGCACAACTGAATAAATTAATTAGATATTATTAAATTCAATGCTAGTAAATTAAAGTATTCGGCTATAAACTGGCTACGGTAATTGTATTACAAGGATCGTGTGCAAAGAATTATAATTTTTCCAGTTTTCTTAATTAATTTATTAATTCCTTAATTCATGAAATTGGATAACGTTTTGTTCTGAACCCAATTATAACGGTAGACGTTCATGGTAAAGGAATCCATGACGGCATGTGAGTGTCAGTCAGTTATAAAATCACTGGTCGTTTTTTATGCTTCACTATAGCAGTAGAAAAGAAATCAACTCTAGCTTTTTTTAGTTATTATTGCCAAAGAAGTTACAATGATGAATGTTGCAACGGGGGATGTTGTCCCTTCGGAGTCCAAATAAGTGCACATTATGATAAAAAACGTTAAGGCATAATGCCTTTTGGGACTATTTTATGATCACTATATTATTTATTTTATTGTCTAGTCCATCTCTGCATTTGGACGTAGGTTTAGAATCAATCGGCTGAAAGATTTACGTAAGGGTGCTGACGTTGGCGAGCAGTGTCAATGACACACACCAAATCCATCCGCATTTCCCCGCGCGCCAAGCCCTAGCAAAACGTATTCTTATTTCCGGGTTTTTTAATCTGTGATATTTATTTACTCATTTTGGCGGGAAAAAATTGTGAAGACACCAACCATAAGCGGGCTAAATTTGAACAATATTTATTTTATACCTGTTTCGTAATCGACTTTGGAATGTATTAGTTCTGGTAAATCTCAAGTGGCTCAACTAGTTTCAAACTATTGTGAATCACTGAAATATTGCAATCATCTTCAATTAATATGGAAGATAACTTCGTGAATTCTGTCCTCGCGTTACATAAGGAGAAGGACTGGAGAACCATCGTGAATACGTACAGGGAGTATCCAGAAAGAAACAAGTTATTGTGGGTGTTCCCGACAGAGGATAACTTTAAGTTCCTACGACGATGTTTGACAGCGGCCGGCTGCGACAGAGTGCTGAGTGTTGGATGCGGCAGCGGACTGCTAGAATGGATGATCACAGAGGCTACAGGTACCTATATAGTTCTATAAGATCAAGGTTCCATGCAACATTGTAAATCGCAATTCTTGTGGCTTCCATCACGCCCCTTCTGTTTATTCCTGGCCTGATACCTTAGTTCTGTAATGTTGACTTATTCCTTCAATTACAATTCGTTTACCACTTAATCGGATTTCGGCTGAACGGCCTGAACGGATATAAGAGTCGAAACCCGAAAACTTCTACATTCGAACTGACCAATATAAAACATTCGATCGAATTTAGATTAAAAAAACGATGAATGCCTCTTGCATGCCCGTGTCCTTACATTATAGGAACTCCAAATAAATAGAATGACTGAAATAAATACTTAACGAAGCAATGTGATTTCTTTCAGGATTTCCAGTGACAGGCGTCGAAGTAGACGGTGCGTGGTGGCGCTGTAAATACGCTCCGCCCAACTTTATACCGCTTCTCCTCACCCCCTCCACGTTGGACGAAAAAACTATAACTCTCTTAAAGAACGCCGATACTACAGCTTTAATGTTCTGTTATTTTAATAATGGCCCAGCATTTACTAGTTATTTGGAGCATTTTTCTGGAAAAGTATTGATAATTATTGGACCAGAGAAAGGTAAAGGAGTTCATACTGACCCCATGCCTTTCGATCGCGTTCTGGGATGGACCCTTCATTCTTATGAAGAAGTTGGCCGCAGCAAAGACTTTATATCAGTTTATTGGAAAAATAACGAAGAAAACAGATAATAAAGTTATTACCTAACAGATAGTTTTTTCTTTTAAAATGATGAAGATAATTGCAAACATTTTGAAAATAAGTAAAAGGCGAAATTGTAACAAAACGTTATAATAACAGTCTTTTAACATCATTAAACTACAATGATAAATAATTTGAATACACTGTACACTTAAAATATGATTAATTACTCTACCTACTAGATTCTGTGATTTTTAATTTTTCATTAATTCAATGTTTTTAACATTGATTTTATTAGTAGATGCTCTTAAAGAGGTATTCATCATAGGGTCTTTTTTGCCTTGGATATAAGAGGAGAATTCGCCAGTATTATTACCATCTTGGAGTACTAAATCTAAGGTATCCTTCTGATTTATAATGGGAACCTCCCCTACCATTCTATTCATTTCGCTAACGGGCACTTCAACGCCCATATTGTTGGAGGGCGGCTCGTTGTCTAAGAAATGGAAATCATTGTGCATCAAGTACAGAGATTCCAAGGGAAAATTCATATCGAAACGCGGTAAGAGCTTGTTATCGTCAGAATTGTCGTCAATTTCTATGACGTCATTTTGCTGATCGGAATCTTCGGGCAACACGACCGCCGACAAGTCCATATGCGATGGGTATTGCTCGGGAATTATATTGTCTATCAGGTATTGATCGATTATAGGCGGATTAGCCGCGGAACTATTCAGAGTCATGTTGTAAAACGCGTCAGATTTCACTTCGTTTTTGATTTCGCTCATATTCTTATGTATATCTTCTAGCGGCGGAGATGCTTTGTACTCTCGACTGATCGCTTGATTGTTCAATAGATTGGCGTTGCACATCCGCTCCAAGCTAGGAGACTGCGTGTTTTGTTTAATAGTTGCCTCTAATTTGATGTAGCTGGGATCGTTGGTCTGTATTTTCTCTGGCGGTGGAAGCATCGTCATAGTATTGACGTTCATCTGCTGGTTAAATGTGAATATCTGAGAATTGCTGTTCAAGTCGTTGTCCACTGGCGTGGTCGCCGTATCTTCCAGCATATTTTCCTGCGGATACGGCATTATGTTATTCGGCGATTCGCTCAGCGCGGGCTCCGTTTGCATTTGCATGAACTGCGTCGTTATTAAATTGTTGAACGTGACAGGGCTTCCGAGACCGTACCGTTCGTTGTCTTCAAGTCGTCTAAATGCCATCTTTTGCTGAGAATGGAACATGTTGACCTGATCAGGACCTTTCAGTATTAAGTTACTCTTTACGGATATCTTAGCCTTCTTTCTTGGCGCGCCATCGGGTTCGTTCGATATATTTATTGGAGAGTGAATGGAAGAGGGAACCGGTAAAATCTGTGTCGGTTTTATGATGGGTCCTGTTACTTTAGTCATGGGCAGGGGTATTTTATCGACGGCTTTCACCATGATGTTATTTCTGACGGAAATTTGCGGCGCTGGAGGTAAGCGGATTGGGAAATTGCACATGATGTTGTTACCCATGCTACTGTTCATGGAAGCATGGTTTGGTGCCAGTGAACTGACATTATTACTTTGTAAAAGGCTCTGCTCCATCGACACGGCAGGGTTCAGGAAGTGTAAGTTTGTTTCTGTCGTATCGTAGCTCATTTGCAGAGGCAGTTGTGGCGCGTACTGGCGCCGATCTATCAGTGTATCGTTGGAGCTCTCAGATATGAGACAGTCTGAATTGTTGTCGTCTTTACTTAAATCTGTTACTAGAACTTGGTTACTAAAGTCCGATTGTTGAGTGTCCGCTGAAGTCGCCGTGCAGTAGTTCTTTGGATAGTCCTGGGGCATGCTCTCCGACAAGCTATCGCAGTCATATACCTCGATAGGTATATCATTGACTGTTTTGGGACTGGTTTCCCGAGCTTGCTCATGAGATATGTTCGTACTTTCGTTGAGTTTTTCTGTAGTTTCGCTAGGTATGGTCCAACTCGGTTTGTTTGTTTTACCACTTTTCTTCAACTCTACCAAAAGTGGTAAACTATCTTTGTCTGTGTGTGTTGTTAGGTGCACCATATATTTCTCTTTGCTTACAGATTTGAAGGAACAGTACGGACAGCAGTGAATTTCTGAGCTGACAGTTGGATGTTTTGACAACATGTGGGAAGTGAAAATGGTGGACTGTATGGCTGTGTATGGACAGTATTTACATTTATATACGCTTAGTTTGGAGTGTAACAGTTTGTGTCGTCGCATCGCGTTGTGATCGGAAGACCGATAGCTGCATTCGTCACAGGCATATGGTTTGTCACCTGCAAAAAATAATATAATAATGATAACTTTCAAGCAACCATGACTTAGTTATTTTTGTCCTGAATAAGAAATGGACACACAAAACTTTAGAAGGGATAGTCATACATATCTGGATTGTCTCAAATAATATTTGTAGGTAAGAAATCCCACTTCTGGGTGATATTTACTAACCTGAATGTGACCGTAAATGCAGTTTAAGTTCAGACTTCCTTGCTGATGTGTAGTCACAGTGGCTACATTTAAACGGCTTAACCTTATCATGTACAGCGGCTATGTGGGTCTTCAACCTCCGTTCATTTGAGAATTCCAGATGACACACATGGCATACATGCTCACCAATCCTCTTATGGACCACCTTATGTTTGGATAGTTGATTGCCATTCTTAAAGGTCTTTGAACAAATAGTACCTAGAATTAAAATAATAATATGGTAACATTTTAGTTCAGTAAAAAATCTAAATATGGCTTAGATCTTTAGGAGTAGAAATACATCTCTCATGCCTTAGATTTTGTAGATGTATAAGAGATTGTCATAACATACATGGCTTGTTTATTTATTGTCTGTTATTATGACATAAAAATCTATCGTGATTTAATATTAACGGCTGACAAACTATATTTTTAGTGTAGCTGAATTTATCCAGTTTTGTTTATATTAGGAAAAATATTTAAAAAAAAGGATTACATTTATACTCCTTAATAGATCCATGGCACTTCATATGAATGCTGACTAAGCGATTTTTTCTAAAAGTCTTGAATCCACAAATTTCACAAGTCGGTAGCTCCATATCAATAGCATGCACCTTCCACAGATGTGTGTGGAGACTGTCAACACCCAGACTGATGTGACCACACTCCTGGCACTTCAGTTTCCCATTCTGATGACATTTCTGATGATACAATAAATTTTTCTCTTCTTTAAAACGAAAATAACAGCTTCCAGTAGAACAAGAAAACCTTTTTTCTTTATTCACAGATTTGGTCTCTTCATGGGAGAGTATGGTACTATCTTTTTCCTTAATATTTGTAGGAGGAGACATATTATCGCCTATTGCAGTCCGTGGAATAGAGGATATTAGGTCAGGAGGAACACTCGACATTTTTACACTACCAGAAGTATTTGAAGGACCAGCTTCAGACACATTCACATACTGCGTAGATACCTCATTGGTATACACAATGTTTATACTGGCTTCCTGTATAACTTCTTTGGGATCAATTTGTTCAAAGTTTGGAGCACTCATTTTATTCAATTCCTCCACAGAAATAAAAGCCACCCCTTTAGGTAAGGAGCTGTTATTTCTAGTCATAACATCTGGTACTATTTCTATTACTTGTGGCATTTTTAGATCAGGAATTTCCTGTTGAGGAGGTGCAGTAATAGGCTCCCTACTGCTATCATCTTTTTTTAATTTGGCATTTTTAAGCGCTATTTGAACTAGACTTCTAATCATTTTTCTAACATCTTTAATACCCATTTTATGGTGGTTACGAAGGTGTGTTCGGAGGGTCTCCTCAGCCTCGAACACGCTGGAACACCCAGGGCAGTTAATCTGAATGTTATCTGCAAGGCCGTTGCTTTTCGCTAGGTCTGGATGCACGGTGAATAAATGAAATTTTATGTCATCCTCGGCCAGTGCCATGTATGGACAGGCTTCACATTTAAAAAATGCTGTAGACCCCACAGATTTTTCCTCGTAAGACATTACTTTTTCTTTAGGTGGGAGAGCTTTCGTATCCATGTTGTTTACGATGCTAGGTCCGACTGTCCCATTTACCGTCATTATAAAACACTGAGCAGACATTTTATTTTTGGAACGTGAACATTTTTTCGCCGATGGTCCAGAAATTAACTTTTATTCCATTTATAGTTGTAAATAGAACAAATAGCAAATCTTAAATAGTATTGTTTATGCAGGCAGTGACACACCATGACACCCACAAAGACACCAGTGAGTGACATTTCACAAGACATGACACATTTCTGACAAATGACAGTACAGAATATACGTTTGTTAATAGTTTTCAGAGACAATTTCAGACTAGGATGGACATAATTTGACTGTGACAGCTTTCAACTTTTCAGCATCAAACATGACAAAAATAAATTAGCTATAACCATAGACATAAAAGAAGCCTAAAAAATATAATTGTACTCTGTGCTTCGTTTTGTATGACGTGCTTTGCTGCGTGACATCTTGTCATTGGCCAATTGTATATTTATAGAGAATAGAGATGTTCACGTAAAATTTCGAAGTAATCGATGGTGCTTTCAACGTCAAAAGGTATGAATTATTTATCGAATAGAAATAACGATTTATAAAAGTTTGATGTGAGACAAACCAATACAACTCTTTTTAGGGGTTCCTTATTGTAAATAAAATTGCTTGATAAGAGACACGATATATTTTATCAAAAAGATTTTTCATAAAGCCACGAGTTTGAATGAATATTCGATTTATAGACTGTACTTTGATGATCTTAAATATAATCGATATAATCGTGACTTCGTACATGTGCACAGCACTATTATATTATTCATTTGACAGACAGATGACACATTGTATTTATGCCAAATTAGCAATTTGGTTATTTGGATTTGGTTATTTTTACGTGAAGAATTAAAAACTATTATAATGAGTGTAAGTATCAAAAACATTTTATATATAATAGTTATATCAATTCTTTAAAGTGGTAAGCTGTTCAATGGAAAATTTATTTTACAGTTGGAGATCGAGTCAATGGTACGCTACGCGTCACCCATCAACCCGGCGATTTTTCCACATCTCACATTTCTGTTGCTGGGTATCGCTATCTTCTTCACGGCATGGTTCTTCGTCTACGAAGTCACAAGCGTCACATCTTCTAAAGATATTTTCAAGGAACTGGCTCTGTCGTTAGTGGCCTCCATATTTTCCGGTTTCGGTATAATATTTTTACTGCTATGGGTCGGAATCTTCGTTTGAGATATAGTTTATTAAGGTATTTAACTTCATTCCATGCGATTTTGTGTATGAACTGCAGATTTATTGAATTTATGTTATAAGGAAATAATTATAATTTTTACTTACACTTTATTCTTCGTTTTATTTACCCTTTGGAATTTAAATTCTGATACTTTAAAATTTCTTTACGACAGTCCTAATCTATGATTAGGTACACACTTGTGTAATACAGGTACATTTTATTCTCATTAATTCCATCAGTCGCTCATTTAAATTAAATTATAAAGTAACCATGTAAGTACAGGCATCTATCCATTAAGTTTTGTAATTTTCTATGCTTCAAGTATTTGTTAAATTTTGATTATATTCCAATAATTATTATCATAAAACTATTCTACGTAAGTACTAACATCATGGAAAAATGTTTCCCCTATAAATTATCGAAATGAATTCATAGTATAAAAAAGAACTAAATACTGTTTATGATATAGTAAAACTTCTAGTGCAGTTTCAGGAAAATTTAAACTACAAGAATTATACAATATCTTTAATAAATAAACCTTATGTTCTAAACTTATTAATTATTAAAACTTCAAATAAATAAAAAACACATATTTTGAGTATCATTATTTCATTTATCAATACAAAGGTTTCTTTTATATTATTACAGTAATACACATTGAGCATTGTATTTTTTTTATACAACTGAAGTGAACAGAGCAGTCTTACAGTATATCTGGGTTTTTGGGGCACCATTATATACATATCTGTACGGTTTAGTTATTATGTAAAAACTTCGCCCTTTTTAATTCCAAACAAAAATTCTAGCCCACTGTGCCAACATAGTAAGGACGGAATTGAGTAACATTTAATACAATACTAATACTGTAATGGATTAATTTTATATTAAAACAATAAATGATATCTAATAACATCAGTTATGAATTTGTCAGTGATAAATAAAATTAAATATAATTTACATATATACAAAGTTTACAAAGGGTAAAACCACTATAATTAATTCCAACGATTAAATTGCCTATTGGCAAACTCTGGACTGAAAGGAGTAGCATTGAAATTGAAGTTGTTGTCACTGTGAGCCACTGTATTATTCTGGAAAAGAAAAAAATATTAGTACGCGATAGATAAGCAAGCTAAAGATATCAGTAAAGTTTTTTGATACTGCTTTTGGTATTTTAGAATTAAGGCGGTATCTAACCGCTAATTTAGTAAACCTGCCTGTCATATAAGTCTGCTTCAGTCAATAGTCAAACTTAAAACCTCTTCGAAATTAAGGCAAGGTTGTAATTGGCCTATGAGATTGTTGCATGGTGAATTTAACCGAGTAATGCACAAATTCACCAATCTCTCATGAATTTACCTTACAATCGTTAAAATATATTCCATAGACATTTACCATGGGGTTGACAATGTTCTGGAGAGAGTTGGTGTCCTCCGGGGGGAAGTAGTCCGATTTAAACTGCTCCATGTCTTCCACGCCGATCAGGTCCGAGTCGTCAGATGTATCACTACCATGATAAAAAAAACAAAGGGTTATAACTTTATAAGTCTAAAGGCTGTAAGTGCCAAATTTATTTTTTAGAGATATAGTAACGTAAAAATGATATAAATTAAACTAAATCACTTAGAACCCGCACAACTTTATCTGCGTGTAAAATTTTTAAATTTTCTGGCACTTAGATCCTTTAGTATTACAACCCTTCATTCTAGTACTATTTTAGTTTAATCATCATTGGAGAATTCGGTTCGGTGTACAGTGCTGACATGATGAATAATCTAAGGTATCTTAACAATCAGTTAAAGAACTGCCTAAACTTCTGAGATAATGCGCCTTACTACCCAAGGCTACATGGCAATGACAAAGTACTCTGTGTGACGATCAATCAACGATATTGTAGCCAAGCTTTATTTTAAGGAACACAAACTCAGATTTTGAATCGTGATATTACAATTATATGTCAAAGTAGGTACTTGCTGAGTGGTCGTTGAAGTTGTTCCTTGAGAAATGTATCAAACCTGATGGCATCAAAGTCTGGGGCCTTGATAGCCTCGTTCCAGATGGGGTTGGAGCCCTCGACGGCGTGCTTGTTGGTGCCGGGCGCCGCCAGCCCCGCGCGGTTCAGGCCGCTCTCCGTCGACCCGTACTTCGTCGACAGCAGCGCGTCTAGACGATTCTGTAGACTGAGAATAAACAAGTGGCAATGTTATTGGTTCATTACAGGGCATGTATGTGATCTGTCATCTGGTCTAGGTCTAGCTCTAGAGGTAACTTCACCAAGCTGTGAGCATGCAGATTGGTGTAGAGGTAAATCCAAGCTTTGACGGTTATCTAAAAATGATGACTTACTTTTTTAATATTTGGAGCTACTCTTTGACTATTTGTAAGCACATCTTTTACAATTTAACAGATGGCGTGACTCATATCCTCTTACTTAAGGTTCGAATGGTATTTATATTGCTCGAGAGACTCCGATTGACTAAACTATAGTTAGCAGGTACTCACGTTCTAGTCTTGATGAGGAAAGTGAGCAAGAAGACGAGGCAGAGGAATCCGAGGATGGCGCTCAGCCCTGCCAGCACGTACACCGTGATGGCGGACTGGCTGGCGGGCTCCGGGCTGATGTCCGTGATCAGGTCGTCCAGCACCAGCGACCTGGACTTCAACGTCTCCTGGATGTACCGGAGCAGCGGTAGATCGCTGCGGAGTCTGCGGGATTAGGAGTTGAGAATGTGACTCTAGAGAGTTCCTTAGCAGTTAACGTACCTTCTCTCTTCATACGTCAGCCTGCTTGTCATACTTCAGAAAGATGATACTTTTAGAAGACTACTTATTAGGTGAAAACTGTTGGGTGATAAACTCGGCCTAAAAGACGAAGGTTATTTTCATGGGAATAGCTGATATTCGTGCAAATAAACTACGAGATGGTACTCCTAAGTGATCATAGCCGTTCATCGACATGAGTAAAACCAGCATCACCACGTCCTCGGCCAAGAAGACAACAAGACAATTAACAAAATAAAGGATCAAGTGTGTAACTGACCGTTCGATGACTTGCGTGGAGACCGGCAAGTCGTCCTGTATGAAGTGCGCGCGCACCTCCGTGACGTGGTCCTGCGCCACGCCGCTGCTGTCGGCCGCCGGCACCACCTGGTCGATGTTGCACGTCATGCGGAATGACGTCGTGAACGTGTCCGCTATCTGGTACACAAAGTAAAATACAGCTAATTAAATGCTTCAGCCTGTAACTAAAATCAAAGCGTAACTCTGTTGCTGCACCCTTCTGAAATGCTATTGATGTTAAGGGTTTTATCAGTGTGACTATCTCCTCGACAGACCCGTGATAAGTTTGTCTTGGTAATAACTACTCTACTATTATTGAAAATGAATATTAATCGACTTCTCCACTTGTGGCCATATGGGTAGGTAATATCGGATATTATCGGTGATGCACTTCATATCTGCATAGTCGAGCATGTCTGATTTCCACCAGGGGTGTTGGCCTTAACATGGCAAGCTATGTACCTGTGGACAGGATACGAATAAAATTCCTAAAGCTGTTAAGTGTTATGTGAACATAGCTGATAACTTACAAATTCCCTATCATCCTCAACTTCCTGTAGATTATTCTGGAACCGGAAGATCACCCTGTTCTGCGATGAGATCAGGTAAACCCTCACCTCGGCTGTATCGTACGCTCCGGCTGAAATGTGTCATATATTTTGTTACCATCTTGCTCCTTATACCGACGACTATTTTATATTATAACATGGTAAATTCTAGTTCTTTTCTACCCTGGTGAACAATAACATTTTAAATTGAGTATCTGGTTAATACGACTGTATTTCTACTGACTTTAACCTCAATTTGGAGAATGGAGAAATGTTTAATATTCCGGAATTCGGTGACAATTCTCGATGGAATCCCTTGGCATTGACATCATATTTGTTTAACTTCAGGATAGTAGTAGGAAGTAGTATACCAGGGTCAGTAGCGACAACGTGGAACTCGAACATTCCGAGCATGGCCGCGGTGGGCTGCATGGTGAGCGACAGCAGCCCGCTGGCGGCGTGCAGGGCGAAGGCCGAGTCCCGCACGGCCTCCAGCGACGAGTCCACCACCATGGACGACTGGTCCAGGCTGTACGTGACCGGCATGTTGTCCGTGTGAGTCGCCTGGGTACAGATTTTGAATATTTTTTTTTAAACCTACATAAGTTACGTTCCTTTGATAACGAGTAGATTTTGGGTGACAAAACGCACTATGCAATTACATATCCAGCGACTGGGTTAAGCGATTTAAAACCTTTCCCAAACCCTTTAGTGAAGTGATCAAGTGATGATAGTTTTGAAACATTGTTATTTATCAGACCAGATTTTCAAAAAGTTCAACTTTTTAGTAGGAAAATCCGGCGGTTCTATCTGTTCATTTATATAGAGTATGGAAGTTCGCGACGCTCAGTTTGACAAGAGCATTCGTAGTACGCGCAGTGAATCGCGGTCGTGAATTAGTGCGTTTTTTTTAATCGGTGTTTTATTTTTTTGTTCTTGTTTTAGGTGAGTCGGTTTTTATTTTTATTGCTATGTAGGTAGTTTATAAACGGGTAAATAGAATGCTTTTTTTATTTTTTCTGGATTTTTTTTTTCGTAAATCCGGCTACCGAGGACCATATCAGTACATGTACATTATTACACTCCTTAACATTATTTCTGGCTGTATTGAGCTAGTGTTGATTGAGAGTCATACCTTCACAGTAAGCAGCTCCCTGTTGATGGAGTCGAGCGTGGAGATGCCGGCCGTGTACAGGCTCCTCTCGAAGATCGGCCGCGGGAACGCTTCCCTCACCTACAAAATTTATTAACACATCTTCTTAAGACGTTGATTTAAGACGTTGCTCTACATAAGGACAAAGGAAATCATCCTACATAATTCTTTTAAGTCAACAGTTGTACTCCTTATAAGTAAAGTTTTCACCGAGCTTTTGCGTTGAAGACAACATTTAGATATGGCACAGAAGGTTGAGAAGGTACCACTCTGGCTGGCTCCTTCGAAGAACCTGCGTTAAATTTACGACGAGGCAGAAACTTTGAATTTTTGTTTTCACTGTGTGTTGTCCACGGCACTCAGGACAGGAAACAATGAATATTAGTGCAGCATGGTGTTTAATATAACGAGGATAGTTACAGTGACGGTGACGGTGAGCACGGAGCCGGGCAGCGCCGTGGCGGCCGTCGGCGAGTTGCTGGCGGCCACCCGCAGCGTGTGCGTCGCGGACACGTTGCGCTCTAGCTGCTTTATTAAGTACAGCTCGTTCGTACTTTGGCTCACCGCAAACTGACTGCCTTCGTCGCCATCTGAATCACGTACGTGTTAATTATATACTGGTGACCTATTATAGCTGGGCCATTACAAACGTGCAGACTACGTCATCAATTATTTTATCATATCTCTCGTTTACACTTATAGGTATATCGGAACTCTCGCTGGAATGTGGGAGTGAGAGTTCCGATATGCCTATAAGTGTGAACGAGAGATATGATAAAATGATTGATGACGTAGTTTGCACGTTTGTAATGGCCCAGCTATAGTCTTATTACCCGATTGCCACAAGAGCGTAGTTTATCGAGCGTATGCGATCATGCCTGGCCGTTTCGTAGGCATGCTATACAGCCTAAACGGCTTGATACATTACAACAAGTGAGGTGTCATTGGATTTGGCTCTAGTGGGAGTGACTTATGCTGTATATTTTCCTAATGAAGTCCCCATTTTTTTGTATTCGATTTTTTGATTTTCTATTAATTACTCCTGTTTTTTACAGACACATATTACTGGCACCATCTAATGGTAAAAGATCCCTCTTGAATTTTGAACATGAATGTAATTTTTGCTAATACGCGCCAAGGCCTTATATCAATGCTCCTCGCTCTGACCATAGAAATAGAACCGTCATAATATGACATAGTATTTTACTAAATAGTTAGTTTAACCTATTGCATATGTATTGAAGCATGGTATGTAAAGTTGGAATGTATCCGATGTCTTACCAATAATGATGTAGTATATTTCATGGCAGTCACCATCACAGCGGTAGTTCTTCGGATCTTCTGCGAGCGGCAACTGTTGCCGTTGTTGCAGGCCTTCCTCTTTCTCTGCAATATTTTAGAGGGCGTACCATAAATTGCGGAATTAAAATAAAACAAGTATGAACAAGCCAAGTGCACAAGACATAAAGTATTGAATACATGTTTGCGTGCTTTGCTTAGAAGAATAGGGACAAAGGGCCTTAAGTCTAACATAACCCATTAATGTCTGAATTTGACCTTACGAAACTCCCTCATG
>LGAG01000778.1:278373-290025 GCA_001278395.1 Lerema accius
CCCGGCCCCCCGCCGAAGGCCGATTCGCTCGCTTCTGAAAAATAATCACGATTTTCGGACGAAACGATTTTTTTCTTCGCCATGCAAGCGAGGCTGCGTCTTCATTGTTCCACAGATGTTAATTGTATTATGTGGTGACGATGTTGCGTAGCGTACGCAGTAGAGGTCCTTGACCTGTATGCGAAATAATGGTCGATTGTCTTGATAGTTGATTATGTCGAAATTTTAAACCGATTCACCTAGTATTAACTATTTAATTTAAATTAATTATTTTCAATTAATGATTTTCCTAGTTCCTAACGAGGGGTACAAGCTACATAAATTTGAAATTTAGTAATGTAGATTAGTATTACATAAAATAATTATTTTTTGTTCTAAAGAAATCATGTTTCAAAATGACCTGTAAAGTGCGTATACCATTAGTAACTAAAATTCGGATAGGAAACAAATCCGAAGATTAAACTATGATCGTTCAAAGTAGAAAGATAACTTATAATTATTTCATCATTTACTGACTTATTATTATTTCAATTGTCTTTGTGTTAAAAGTTCCAACACAATAAGTAGGTAATATTATATCATAGGTAATATCATAGGTATCTTAAGACAATCAACAATGGGGTGAATGTATTTTTAATCAATCAACACAAATATGATCTTTAGTCAAGACAAAACAAACCTACACATCAAATTGGCATAGTATTAAAAAAATATATTGAAAATAAACGAGTGTATATTAGGGCGCAGATACACACGCTAAAACAAAATAGGGTACCTATAAATTAATGAAATACATAATTATAGATTTGTTACCTTATATCTTCGTAACAATCCTGAAATCAATCGTAAAATAAATAAAATAACTCCAACGTATCCTAAATACCCACAGAAATTTGTTAAAATTTTCCACGTTGCTCTAGTGGTCAGTACCTAAGGCATATGCGATACTTGAATCTGTATAATCAGAAATCCTGCTTATCAGGTAGCTCCCCAGCTTGCTATAGTAAAAATAAAAATAAGGATATGAAAGCGAATCGGGTTCTTTTGAAGCAGTTGTCAAAAATAAAATAGTGAGCACACAGTGCACGTGTTCGGCACACATGGTTACAACTGAAGGCTAAATATAGGCTATCGTATCTGAATCACCCTTCAAGTTAACTTGTTACGGTTGTTTGTACGTCATACGTGGAGGGGCAGGACGGTAGCTTGTTTTAACACCTCTATATAGGTACGAATAACTACGTACTTATTATTATTTTGTTTGTTATGCCCTACATAATGGTATCTCGGTCTGCTTTCATAAATGTTGTGGGTCTAAAGTACGTGGATTTTTTACTTCTTAAAGGCTTTAAATATTGTTATTCGCTATATGGACTTCTATCCAATGTTTTTGGTCGTGATAAAGGATGTGGGCGGTAGAGTTCCTTTGATTGTAAAGTCGCTCGACTCTATACGACCCAATACAAAGTACAGGTATTTACGTCATGGAATTTAAAATCTTTCCGTGTATGAGATTGAAAGAGGCAATTAGTGATGACTTATTTTGAATGAAATTGAATTTCATTCATTTTAACTTTTTGAATTTTGTCGAATGTAACGAAATATGTGTCTAAGCACCCTGGACTCATTTGAGAAAAATTTTCTTTTGGCACAAAAATATTTTTTTGTGGCGGCTAACAGTTAAAGCAGAATTCTCTAACACGTGTGGCATTCGTCCAGATGAAACGACATGACGAAATCACATGGAAATACATATTTTAACATTTTTATCTACAGCGAAGAGTCTTAGTACGAGAGAGATTTCAATAAAAATCAGATGTATAGGAGACATCGGCTAGTTCCGGTTCCGTGTGAAAGAAATGATTACATGTGACGGTGACTAAACGGTTAGACTCGCGCCAGACGCGCGGGGATTGGCGCATGGCGCCTCGTGCGCGGTGCGCGTGCGGCGTGCGCGCTCAGCCGTCCACTGCGCACTGTGCGCCGCGCACTGCAGTCCGCCGCTCCGCCGTGCGCCGTGCGCCCGCTGCACGCGACGGTCACACAGACAAATAAACAACTTCTATTTTAGAAAACCCTCGTACGACCGCAACACGTCGTAAACTACGTCTAGTAACGTTCGATAACGATCGAGGAAGTCCTTAAATTTGTAATTATCTCTCATCTGCACAAACACCGGTGATGATTGCCGATCTGTAGGCTATTGCCCTCGTCTCCCAATTAGAGCGCTCGTTGGCGGTCCGCGGCTCCGCTCTGCTTCGAACCGAATCTCGTGCGCCTTTTCTGTTTTGACAGATCCGTGTCGGAAGTGTGCAGTGCGTTTTATTAGTTTTAAAATGGCAACATTTGACGCGGGAGGTGGTGCCGCGCGGGCTACGGTCGTGGCTATTCCCGCTCGGCCCCGCCCCGAGGTTATTTAAATATACCGTGACGTACGGAGTCGGTGGTTAGCGCTGCAACACTAATACGTTTCCTTGATCCGCCGGTCGCCGGTGCCCTTCCGTGATAAAGAAGCTCGCCTTATTGACAAGCGAGCGCCGAAAATAACTCGCCGAGTGTAAAAGACCGCCAAATTAGCAACATGCGTTGTCCGGTTTAATAATATGTGATCGGTTTGTGGTGCGGTTGTTTTGGTTTAAAATAGTGTGTTGAGTGTAAACAATTATGTCGTGTGACGGTGGGTTGTCGCAGTTAGCGGCAGTGTTTACTACGGCCATTCGTAAAGGCTGCACTATTTTGCGATGTCAGCAGAGTAGTGAGTATTTTGTTTTGTTTTTATAGGGCAACACTACTGCTCGAACATTAGTTTAGTTCGCAGGTAGGTACTAATGATCTGTAATCAAGAAAATATCTGGATATATTGAGGACATCGAGTGCCCTGTAATTTCGCCGCACGTGTTTCTTACTCTGTAATTTAATAAAATGCATGTCGCTTATTATTATTCTTTTGCAAAACATTTCTAGACAATAAAAATTGTAAGTGGAGAAGGCGCAAAAAATAATCTAAACAGTGAATATCATTATCACATACAAAATGTTGTGAACATAACCATGTTATCAAGGATTTAAAACATAACAAAACTTATGTAAACACCCTGAAGTTTCAAACATTTTTTAACACAAGCGAAGTCTTCAGTAGAAATGTAACAAGTGTACGAAATTTTGTGTTACCCTTACGCGGTTAATTCATCGCAAGATTGATTGCTCGATAGATGGCAGTACTCGACAAACATTATTATCACAGCCCAAAAATATATATAGACGCAGTCTTCGGAACAAAAAAGCGTGGTAGGGAAAAACATAACGTTAATAACAACTGGTAACGTATCCCGGTACATTTCTCGACAGACCGTGCTCGGTGACATACGTCAGATCGTAAAAAAATAATTGACCTCACTTTTTTGTTCTGAACACTGAGTCTATTATAATTTTTGGTCTGAGATTATTATCTCATCGTAACCACAATGACTCTACCACACTTCACACAACGTTACAATTATCTATTGAATGAACACTGCTACGTGTTGAGACTGTAACTTTGCATATTGACTCCGTAATAGGGACTGCATTAACTATTATATTAATCACTTCTTATTCTCCAGCTGGTAGGTAGTCTATCCCTGGTGTGCCCCTCGCATATGTTTGTAGACTATTCTTTATCAGAAAGCTATTAGATTAGCCAGTCAAGGCTGTGTCCAACAGTGGGCAGTATAGCGTGTGATTAATACTATTGCCAAGTATTGTGATTGTAACGCTGTTGTAATTGTAACGTATCTGAAAGTTCAACAAAAATAACTGTTCAAACGAGTGACTTCTTATTATTTTAAATGGCGAGGCCTCCAAGCCGATTAAGTAGTAGAGTAGAAACGGGCATACATTAACTCACAAAACTTTTTTTCGCACCAGAAATTTTGCCCAAAAACAAGATTGTTGTTAACAATACAGTTTACGGGAGGATTAACACTATAGATTGAACCGGCACGAAGGTACCGCTAGCACTCGGTTGCGTGCCTCCATTTTACAGGTCATTGCATTACCGCCGGGTTATTTTCGTTGTCACCAGCTCATAGCTTGCAATTACCAGAACGCACGACACACCACTTACCCTGTCCTTTGGGAGCGTACTCGCTGGAAAGTAAATAAGTACTTACCTACTACGAGTAATGCGTGGGTTATTGTTGGTAGATTTTTTTATGTTAAGATAGCAAGCGAGCTGACAGTGCCACCAACCCCTGCTGCCTATGGGCATCGTAACAAACTTTGAGTAGTACTCAGGAGGACTCTCAGGTAGTTAGTAGGTCCTGTTAGTAATAGATGTTAGTGGAAATATTAGTTCTTGTTAATTCGTTAGTGTAGAGACCGCGGAAGTTAGTATTATTATTACAGGTTAGGTTAGGTTAGATCTGTTGTTAGGTAGATCGATTCCTGTGACGATAAAACCATTTGTTATTGTGGTTGACTACTGGCATATTCAGAATAAAGTATCCAACCTACGGTCAAAATAAAACCATAACTCGTTATGTTACGCAATAGACTACAGACCAGAGGTGCCTGTGTGAAGTGTCAGTGTACAAATGTAGAGTGGTAGTGTAAGTTTTGTTTTAGTTCTAGAATTAACTGTACACATTTGTAAAGAATATTAAACATCAAAAATATAAATGGCCAAGTCATTCAACAGTAAACATTATTGAAATTTTGTAATTATAGTAGTGTTTCTTAGCATAGAATAATTATCATCATATTCTGACCAGTAAGCAATATGGATCTAGAATATTGTTAGGCTGCCTGTGTAGGTATACTATAGCCTTTGGTTAAATTGGCTCTTGTCACAGAGCTAGAGCCGCTGTTCTCTGAAGAGCCGCTGAGAGTCCATGGAACTGACATAACAGATGAGACGAGCCACTTTTCCACTCCTCTCGTAGCCAAGTTTGTATAACGGCTTGTGAAAATAAAATATTCTGTCGCATTCGGTTTTCAACTTTATTTTTATTAACTTCCGGCGTGCACTGAAATGTTCTAAAATTAAAGTATACTAAAACTTAGTTTCAATACCTAATTTTGACTTTAAAAGCATATCTCTGGTTTAATAAGATATAGTAGGTATTAATAAAAAGGTATCAGTAAAAGGCTCTCAGGTTGGTCAAACTCGTGAAAACCTGAACAACAATGAACTTCCAAAGGCTGCCTTGGAACAGACGAATTTAAACTTGATAACCTATGAGCTGAAGATTAAATTAAAACATTATATCCTATAGACAACAATATCAATGTAAAGAAATATGTTGTAAAAATTTACGGGAAGGAAATCGCACTGACTACGTAATTAGTCATGTCTACAACTAGTGAAATAACAAGACATTTGAAATCATTCCGTCTTGTACGGGCACGGGGCAGCTACGTCCATTAGCATGTTTCCGTAGCTGGATGAAACCAATTGCAGTAGTACAAATCTAATTCGGGGAATAGTTTGTTGGGAGTACGACGTTATATACGTTCTGAAGAGGGATGCTTGCGCGCGCAGATCGATCGCACGGAGACTCCGAGATGACTGAGCCGGCTCCGCCTGTACCAACTTCATATCTGTCGGTATGCCATAAGACTCGAATGCTTCGTGCTGCTACCTTATTAAGTACTCTCGGAAATCCTCGGCGATTTTCGGGTTTTCTTACGACTTTAGATCTAGATACAGAAATGCAGACGATGTCCTAATAGGAGTTTTTGTATTTATCGTTCATTCTTACCACTCTTTGTATACGAAATACCTACGGATATTAGTTTACATGATCTCTCTTTATCTTCTGAACTACTGTTTAAAATAGTGAGATACTTAGGTACTTTGTCAGTTATAACTTACAAATAAACTCATACTAAAATGCTACATTTTTGTATTTTCCAAATACGCCGATATGGATTTCCAATGACATTTTCTACAAATATGTATTAAAACATTTTTTATACTTTGGAATTTTTTGACAGCTCAAGTTATAAAAAAAATATGCGATTAAATTATAATAACATTATGATAAAAGACAGCGCAAATATAGTTAACATCGTGCGCGAGGCAATAAACGGGGTCATTGCGTGACTTCAACATGAACACTGAAAACATATTGAAATTGTTGTAAGCACTATGTAGAGGTATAGGTACTTGTAGCTATAACATGCAAGCTTTTAACTTTATCACATAAACCTAGGAATTTTATAAAACTAACTTTTTACCTACATATTTTCCTGACTTTCGAAAAATAATTCCTAGGCAAAACGACATGTTAGTTACATCTGTTATTTTACTAGTCATATAATTAACACCTACGTTTTTAAAACATTTTTTTTCTTTTAGTACTTAGAGACTTTATTTTTATTTTTAAACTTTGTTCACGTCAAAACTAATCACTAAAATAGGCATAGAAAAAATGTAAAACTGAGTTGAGTACTTATTACCAACAGACTAACTACGTTCTAAAACTTACACGTTAATGATTCATTGATACGAAACTGAAAATTTTCCTCAATGCGTTCGTTTAGCTCTCACTACTGCAAAGTTCTTGGAAAAACTAGATGCGAAGTGTAGTGGGGCGTGGCCTGTGGACGACTTTTGTCCAAAACACGATCAAACAAACAACCTCCCACGGAATATCACTGCTCACTCGTTTACATGTCGGACTTTATTACGATATGGATAGAATTCTCATTCATTTTCATACAGCACGGGTATCTAAATAATAAAAAATGTTGCCCCGTCTAATTGTCGTTTAGATTTCGATTTTTTTTTTACTAAATTTAAGCAGAAATTAGGCTACAGGTAATTTCTTTTATAACATTTAATATTATGTTTTAGCAAAGTCGTCTATTTTCAAAGTTTTTTTTTAATGTTACGTGCTTTACCAAATTAATTTGAATAAGTAGTTACTACTGTATTTGTAGAGTCACAAGTAATTACGCCACGGTAGCATGGTGTTATAACCATGTAACTAAACTTACTGTACATTCCCGCGTCAGTTACCGTCAATACAACTTATAAACGTATTTTTCAAGGTAATTAGGTTAGTGTTTAGTTAGAAGCTGTTACCAGACGAGAAAATATTGTTTGTTCCTGAACACCGATCGAAGCTTTCACACTTCCCCTCCATTTCCTGTGCCCTATTTCCAAGTTGTTCTTTGTGACTACACGTGTCTTTAAACTGCATCTCACAAAGTATTATGTAACTTCAAACCTGCGTACATTTACAGTGAGGAATTCTATAGCAATATGTCATTGTACCTAATTGTATTTTATTAACCGATTTCAAAAAAGAGGTTATCAATTCTACATGTATGTATGTAATATTATTAAAACTGCGAAATTTTTACACAGGATTATCTAGAAGGGCTTTCTAAACAAATATACAAATTTTCATAGATGTATGTATGTATGTATGTATGTATGTATGTATGTATGTATGTTTGTTTGTCCAAGCGTAGCTCCGAAACTAATTATCGGATTTGAACCATTCTTTTTTTATTCGACTACACTTACTCCAAATTAGGGTACAGTATAAATTTTATTCATATCGGTTCAGTAGTTTCTGAGATATGGGGTAAAACGTGTCATGGCCTAGCCTAATATTACGAGCTACAGGTATGGTGTCAAAGAGAAAATGTCTTAAAACCCTGGTCAAATTGCAGTGCGCATGAAAAAAAATCGAATTTCAAAAAAAAAAAATTTTCATACGGAGCAAATGGTCCGAGTGTATGTACGAGTTAGCGTGTTATTCAAGGGAAAACTGCTCTAAACCTTAGTCAAATTCTAGGTAGCATAAAATTAATCACAAGAGCCATAAAATAATCTTCTTTTTAGTTAAAACTGTAAACTAAAAAGTATGAAATAAAATTATAATTTAAAAAAATTAAACCAATTTCAAAAAAGGTAACTGAAAAGTACGAAATAACGGATTAGGGACATAGAATTTCTTTTGAGGTCGGTGGCAATATAGTTATCATAGTAAAACCACACCGACCTCAAAAGAAATTCTATGTCCCTAATCCGTTATTTATTACAATTATTTACCTACATCATTGTTGATTATAAGACATTGTAGGAAAAATTGTCTTCTTATTATTTTGTCTTATATGTCCAATTCTTAAGTGTAGGTGCAATCCAAAAAGCTGGAAATATTGTAGGAGTGAGTTTGGCTATAAATCTTTTAATTACGTTATCCCCTCCGCCAAAAAGTTTGAAGCAGTCAGGATTATTTTTCTACGAGACGATGCCCGCGGCTTCGTCTACGGTAAAGTCGTTAAACAAAATATCGAATTTATCCCCAGCAAACCTGTACCTAATTGGGAAACAATCTATCCTAAGTCCTACTCCTGGATGCAAACTATCTGTGTGCCAAGTTTCAGCTTAATCCGTGAGGATGAAGGACGTACAAACATCCAAACATCTTTAGAAACTTTCACATTTATAATATTAACTAGTAGGAGGATAGTAGTATTAATAATAAGTCGTTGTTTCAGTGTGCAACCTGATAGTGCACGAGCGATGCGTGGAGCAGGTCGTGACGCCGTGTTGCGGGGTGGCGCCGAGCCTCATCAAGGTAATAACACGTGTATCTTTACTTTAGTCCTTTGTATAATACCTTGGCAAAGTCAATAATAAAAGCTATTAGTTCCTAAGACGAAATAAATGATTCGAATTTTAATGCCCTTGTCTCGACCTTTCATGGTCCTGAGTAACTTGGGAAGCCTAGAGAAAACTCCGTCACACAACTACAACATGGTTTAACGATTCTCATCTAACGATAACAACCGACACCGGCTTAACGTGTCCTCGGAAGCACAGATATCAGAAACGTTCATAAAATTTTGCCACTGGCGATCACCAATATTCAGAACGCATCTGCAGTTGCTTAACTTCGTTGATCACTAATAATTACCCTTCTTCTCTGTGTAAACTTAAACTTTGCTTCGAATTTGAAGAGTACTATAAGCAAGTAACACGGGCTACGAATATGAACTCTATGTAGATACTGATAAGATCGTTTCTCCCCAGAACCCAGTGGCTCATTGCTGGTCGGAGCCAACATACCACAAACGGAAGCATTGCACAGTGTGTCGGAAACGGCTCGATGAATTACCAGCTTTACATTGTATGAGTGAGTATACCTCTGACTATCAATCCTGTACTACTAGCATGCCTTGGCATACTTTAGTTTGATATGTGAAAAGTCTACTAAAAGTAGACTTAAATCACCTTGTTTTTTGGTCTCGAGGGGGAAATCTTTAACACGGTAGTCACCCTGAATGCGGCGGAAGGCTGCCGGGAAGGTTTTAGTAGGTAAAAATCCCACATAACACGTTCCCTATCGGTTCGGGTATCCTGTTTTAACCTCGACACCAAAAAAAAAATCACCTAAGATTAATAAGTGAATAAAGACTACTAAAAGTAGATTAAATGTACTTAAGGGAATTAACTTAGGTGTTTTAAGTCTACCTCCCTCCAAATATCGATAGTACCTACACGAGGATTCAAATGGTATATCGTGTGGTTGTGGATTTAGACGTTAACTGGGATGCTGTAACCATGGCAACAGTGTTAAATGGTTTAATTAATGGTAATGCATGACTCATGTCTCTTAGGAAATGTTTCGTAGATCGTAGACTTTTAAATCGAAACGTTACTGGCTAATATGTTGTACGGGTATATGCATATCTTCTATTAAGTATATAAAGGTCTTTCCTACACGTGAAGTATATTCCATCGATTAATTAAGAAAGGCACTGTTATATTATGGAATGAAATGACGTGCTATTGCATTTTTGAAAGATAATGTTAGTTACCCATAGACTTTTATCAACACAATTCTATTAACAGCAGGCAATAGATATGAAAATCGGTTTTCTCTTAATAAAAGACACCTGGCCTGACCTGATAGGCCTTAGCACTTAGAGAGTAAAGTGTCAAAATTGGGAAACTAGTAAAATATTTAACTGCGAACATACTCCATGCATTTCGGTATTACAACATTAAAATCTCACCACGTCGCTTTCAAATGTCAAGTACTACAGATGTCAAATAAGGTTCCACGGTGACTTGTTATACTCTCCGTCGAATTATACTCTAGACAGTGAAGTGGCGCCACATCTACGAGGAAGACAGCTACTGAAGTTCTTCAGACTATTACATAACGACGCCCTCTAGTGATAATATATTTTTATTTTGTTTTCCTCCGACTATTCTTAGCTTGTCTTTTATTTTACCAGGTTTGGAGTACCAATTAACATCTACGGGGTAATAAGAACTTTTATTTGTCTTGGCTCGAGTTATTTTTAAAGGTTTTTAAGTTGTAAAGAACGCTAAAGCACTTGTGCAAGTGTTAGTAAGTTAATGATAGCTTGTACATTATCACATCATTTTGTGTATTTTCAAAAACCTGATCTTTAATTGGACATACCTACACGAGATAAGCTAAGGTTGCATTTTAAATTTAACGGTCAGTTTATATCAATACAAAGTTTCTTTGGCGGTGTTTTTTACCTGTAGTGCGTAGGCTATGCTATAGTATTTTGAAACTTGGTCTGAGGTTTTAGTATATTGTGGTGCTATATAGTGAGCTAGATAAACATTTACTTAAACTAAGTAATCCCATGGTCGAATGGACTCAGGTAAGAGCCGCTCCAGTGGTCAACAATCTGGACGTTCGTAGTGACGTCGTCGTATGACGAAGTTTCAACCGTTTCCACCCTGTAATAAGGCGGTAACTTATCTTCAAGATTTGCAGGTGACCCTCCGAAATTAAATTTTTCGTCAATTGTTTGAGTTCTATAACATCGAGCAACATTACAATCACTATTACAACCATAGGGACCCGTAAGTATCAGGAATTGTTTCTAATACGTTGGCATTGGTTCCAGTTTGTGAATACTACGTGCACGGCGAATGCGTGGACTTCGCGGCGGCGGACTGCAAGGAGAACGCGACGTACTGCGCGGGCAGCGAGCCGCGGCACGTGCACCACTGGCGGGAGGGCAACCTGCCCGCCAACTCCAAGTGCTCGGTGTGTCGCCGCGCCTGCTGGTCCGCCGAGTGCCTCACCGGGTACAGATGCGAGTGGTGCGGGAACACGGTGAGACGATGATCATACTTCTTGGCGATAAACCTTCGCTTATTGACACGTATCTAGCAACCTCTCTAGGACCTCTTACAAATCCGTGTTATCTAATAATCGCGATAGACATCACTTATCATATTACCGGCTTTAAGAAAGACAAATACATACTTAAACTACAGTCGGTCAGGAGGAAAAGAGCTGCTCAATATAGCCTGGGTACTAACATTATAATTTGTCAATGTAGTGCCACGCCGGCTGCCGCGCCCTGATCCCGGAGGAGTGCAACTTCGGGATGCTGCAGCCGATCTTCCTGCCGCCGTCGGCGGTGTCCATCCCCCGGACGGAGGTGCCCATGGAGGCCATCATCGGCGTCCACGTGCGGCCTCCGCCCTCGCAGCGGGACTTCGGTTGCCGTAAGTGTCTTGCAGCGTGCGCACCGCTCTCGCCCCGCACATGTGCCTCGCGGCTTCCTCTCGTAGATCAGTCCAGTAGCTTCATCGAAGAGGATATAGGCTAGGCTAGGTTAGGCTAGGGGCACATGCGCGGTGGCGGACGGCGTGTG
>LGAG01000778.1:290043-302900 GCA_001278395.1 Lerema accius
CCAGAGGTAATGCTCCTCTTATACACAGCTCTTCTTTGTCGAAATACTGGACGCGACATGGTGCACTCCCCTTTAATAGAATTTGGCAATCATAAAAAAAAAATATGTATGGCTGACATTATAACTGTATTTTTATGACGATATACAAAGAAAAAGCTTTTTTGGTTAAAAATTAATAATATTTCTGAGACTTATGGAAAAACTTTAAACATTCGCTAAATTGATAAGTAGCTAAAGGCGAGAGTAAAATTAAGGTAATTCGGCAAAGACACAATTGTCAATTCGCTTTTAAATAGCCTTGATAAAGTGACATACAAATCATGAACATCAAAATTAAACGTCTCATTCATTTTCCAAAAAAGACAATGGGTGCTGGACTATATTAATATTTTTAATAAAATCAACTTACATAATATTCAAATATTTCATCGTGTCCCATTTTGGTGTTGTGGAAAATGAATGACGTTCTAAATCACTTACGGTTTCTTTTAACGACACACATGACTTAATTTGTGTTTAGTTTATTACCTTTTTGCTATAAGCAGGTATTAACGACAACAATACAAAGAAAAAATTAATAAAAGTTCCTCAACGAAGGTGGATACCAAGTTGAAATTACTTTGTTCCTATGTAAAAATTTTGTAATTTTTTATAAATAGAAAAATATTATTTAAACTTATTCAACACAATAATAACAAACGAGTATTTGCTGCATAAGTATTATTATCGATATGAGCTTTAAACCGTAGGCATGTGTAATGTCTACATTAGTGTTGGATTTTGAATTTTCAATTTAACAAATCTATCAATTCATAAACCTAAGTACCTAATCCTGGTTTTATGATGACTGTAACATGTCAAAAAAATATTGTACCTAACAAACGGAGGTGAAATTAAATTTGGTTAAAAAGAAATTGGAATTAATAGAAACTTTTACGAACAACATTGATAAAATATCACAATGAAATAGTATTGAACAATGAAGTTTGTGAAAGCTACAGACAATGGATGAGTCGTTAATACCTGCCTCATAATTCATGTATGCTCCAGACTATAGTAGATGCTTTCGCTTCTCGATCTTCACTTATTAACATTGACTTTACAACCCACACAAACCCTATTTCAACCGAACAAAGTAAAAATGTTAACAACATAAAGTCAAATTTCTTACACAATTTTTAACATAGGTCTCCTTTCTCTTATAAAAAACTTGAGACTGGTAATACCATATTACACAACACTGGCAATATAAAAACGAAAGCCATTTAATCAATTGCCATTATTGAAATACAGAAATTAAAATTAGAGCAAACGTAAACATAGTAACTAACAAAACTGTATCCTACCATTTTCATTTTTGCTTGTAAATCGAATCACAACTCTTCGAAATTTCTTAATCGTTCATCATCGTTTGAATTTTCGAGCTGTTATTATCACTGAGAGCCGAGCTGGTGAGGATACTCGAGCGGTGTTCCAACAGAGAACAGGTAACACACACATCCACATGTAATAATATAACCATTGACATACTTTAATTATGTTGCCGTCGATATAACAGTACTTTATATCGCTGATGTGTTGCTACGCTGCCGACAGATGGCGTTTTTACACACTGACTTAACAAAATGTTTTTTTCTTATTTTTTTTTTAATGAAAATATTAATAAGTATACTTTAGTTCTGCCAAGAGATTATTTTAGTTGTTAATGTATGTCAGTGTGCAAAAATGTTAAAAGCAAAAATCAACCCCTCAACAAGACGAAGACAAAGGGATGGTTTCTAAAATGCTGTAATAGTTTGTGTGTAAGGTTTTTTGTTTAGATAAACTGTGTGCTGTTTTTGATTTTTTTTATTACTTTTGGGGTTGTCAAATATAATACGTAATATTATTATGTAATATTAGACACGGCTGAATGTGCGTATTGTTAGATTAGGTACTGATTTATTAATGAAGAAACTTTATAAATACCGCGGTATTTGTGATGTTTCTGGGTTTGAACTAACAAATAGACACCGTGTTTGTCTAAATTTTGTTAAGTTACTTACTTTTAAATAAGTCTTCTATTTATAATTATTAAATTACTGATTCCGTCCAAATTTTGAACTAGGCAATGTCAATCGTACTGAAAAGCTATAAAACAGAGTGCTATAATCTAATAAACAATTCTCTAGATGTTGTTATACAGTTTTAATTTTAGTTCATCGACTATTACGAGCGAAGACCCCTGAGGGGATGGAATAATAAGTAGATACGGTAAAGGTATGACGTCACCACGCATAATGCATTGTATTATCGCGCTCAATTCCCCTGACACGAACTCGTATTCGCGTGCGAATATGCAGGGGTGCATGCATCGGGTCAATATACATCGCCCATGCATGACAGTTTTTGTAATATTGCTATACTGCCCTATGATGTATACAGTTTTGCAGTATAATTAATTATGCAAGGGTATTTTTCCATGCCATAAGGGTCATTTTGTCAGTAAAAATAAAGTATTCATATTCAGTAGAAGTTGTTACTCGTGATTGCAGTTCAATAAGTCTAAATAAGTCAGGAGGAAATGTTTGACGCATTAAGTATAATTTATTTTAAGTACCGGAATTATGGATTCCCTAGTAAGGGAAAAATTATGACAAGTACATATGCGACGGGTTACGTAAAATGTAATTGACGGAATCGTTTATAATTAGCAATATTAGTAGTATGGGTCACGAGTGGGGTATGGGTGTGGGTGTGGGGGGCGCATGTGAGCGGTGTGGGTGTTGCAGCGCGCAGCGTGAGCGAGGAGTTCAGCTCGGGCTGCGAGGGCCGCTCGGGCTCCGGCGGGGGCTCCACCGGCGCGCCCGCCGACCAGGACCACCGGCCCGAGCACAAGCAGCATCGGGACCGGACGCCGGATGATAGGGATGAAGGTACGTTGTTACACGGAATGATAGGGATAGAGATATGTCGTTTCATCGGATGATAGGGATAAAGGTACATTATTACAGATGAAAGTGTAGTTATGGTGTAGTTGATGCTTCGTATGGTAAGGATGAAAGTATGTTGTATGGTAGAGCGGGTGCGTGGTATGTTAGGGATGAAGTTATATCGCTATATTATTATGTTACTGATGAAGTTACTGCGTGCGTATTACTGAAGATAAAGATGCGTCGAGTTGTTAGATAGAGAAGAATGTATGACGTTTTATTAGATAAAGTGAATGATCACGAAATATGCATGCAATTGCAAACAGTGTTTTTTTACAGATAAAGTAATTTAGCATCATAGACAGGGTTAAAACTAGGTTTAAAAATGAATTTTTATTATGTCAAAATTAAGGTTATTTTTCGAGACAGAGAACTTATTATGTCACTTGAGGTCATATTTCGAGACACAGGAGAGGCTTGAAAAAATGCATACTCACAGACATACACGTAAAAAGCGTTCCAATATCTACACCGGTACAGTCGTGTAGAGGCTGTTACCACTTACCGTTTAGAACGTTCATCAGAATCGAAATTGAAAAGAGTCGAGCGTAATTCAACCGGATCGTTCGTTTCCCTCGCTGTGAATCTCGCGGCGGGCGATAGTTGTTTATATACCGGAGTAGCAATGTACAACACGTACCTATAAATTAGAAAGACATAATTTAGTAACTTATCAAAAAACTTCAATCAAACTTAGGTTAATAGTAAATTTTTACCTGACTGCGCAAGAAAGGTAACTAACTGTTTTTCGAGTATATTTTATCTATTATGTCCATTTCTTTGGTACGCTCTACAGTCTAAATGGCTTGAAGGATTTCAACGTATGAGGTGTTAGATTCTTGATCATTGTGTGAGTAATATGATATGAGCTTGGTATATTTTTTTTTATTATGTATACAGCCATATAAGTTTAAGCAGTCGGGTTTTTTTATGTTTATTAATGATTACTTACTAGTTCTGGTTGTGTTCATACTACAGAGGTAGTAAAAGTGTACGACGGCGAAGCAGCGTGGTCGCGACGGTTGTACCAGCCAGTGGTCGTCCGTCGGACGTGGGGCGAGCGGGAGCTGGTGGCGGCCGCGCTGCGGGCCTTCCACGTGGCGCGGGACCCCGACCAGTTCGAGCTCACCGACGCGCTGGCCGACGACGAGCCCCCGCTGCGGGACCCCACGCCCCTCGCCCGGGTCACCCGCCTGCCTAACAAGCGGCCCGCGCTCTTCCTTCGGTTCAAGTAAGCGATCACTTACTTCGCTTCGATCTCGGCCAATTGCTACTACCATGAAACTGGCCTACTGAGGCCCCGTTGCTACTAAGACGGACGCTTTAATTTCTCATTCAAAGCTATGGATATGGCAGTGACTACAACTTATACAAAACTGTTAACTTTTAGTTAAGACAGATCCGCAAAATTTGTATAAATATGATATTATACAAAACTGTTCACATATAGAGGGATTTTGTGGACTGTTTTAAAGGTGAGTTTTTTTTAACATTTAATAAGTTAGCCCTTGACTTCGATCACACCCGGTTCCCGCCAAGTCCCTTCCTAGTGGTGACGTAGTAGTAGATGTTCTAGTAGTAAAAACTCGGTAATATTGTGAACAGAGAATTGGAGACGGGCGGCGGCGAGGTGCGCGTGTACCCGGGCCGCGTGGCGGGCGCGGGCGAGGCGTTCGTGACGGTGGCGTGCTCGGGCCAGCAGTGCGTGCCGGACCTCATGGTGGCCGCGCTCGAGCGGTTCGGCCTGGACGCCAGCCGCGCCGCGCACGACTACCGCTGCTCGGAGATCTTGCTCGACCGCGGTGGTAACTACACTTTTGTAATTTTACAGCCGCACACGATGTTGTTGCTCTCTATTTAGGGGTGTTGAGGACTACTTGTTTTGGCAGATGGTATTTGTATAAGCGCGAGATGTTTCGATTGTTTAGATGCAATGACGCATCGTCAGTAAATTCAAAACGTCGAGTGCTTTTAAGATAATAAGTTAACACCTTACCTGGTAGGCTGGGCGAAGTAACTAAATTACAGATCTTTCATTTATTCTTGACGACCCCCTCATCTAAGACGAGCCTGACTGTTAAGCCAGGAAAAGAGCACGAAGCATTTTTAAGTGGAAAAGCTTAGTATTAAAAGAAAATAAATAGCAAGATCTTCTTAACACCTGTCGTAACGACATCGTGTGCAGTATCAGAGCGCGTGCTGGAGGACGAGGAGCGGCCGTGGCGCATCGTGGTGCGGCTGGCGCGCGAGTCCATCCGCCGCATGGACCTGGCGCGCTTCTACCTGCAGCCGCGCCGCGACCCGCACGGACCCACGCTGGCGCTGTTCGTGGCCTCGCTCCCGCCAGGCCTCTCCGAGAGGAACTACGAGAATATACTTGTCGAGTTCCTTGGAGCTGGTGAGTGGAATGACAGAAGGATGAATAAGAAACAAATCATTTAAATCACAATTAAGTACGACGTAATGGTGAAATAAGTCACATTCGGCGAGATCCGTTGTTTTTCAGTATCATCCAGTAGGTATGTCGGTGGTGCGTGCCGACTTTGCTTAAATCTAAAGTTGTGCCACTTGAATTTGCTGTTTGTGATTATTCCACTGATATTATACACATATCAGTCGTGAAGTTCGTGTTGTGTGACGTGTTATGTATTGTGAAACCAGAGAACAAGTTCACGTCGATCGGGCCGATCTACTACGAGTACGGCTCGATGGTGATCACGTACGAGGACGCCAACAAGGCGGTGCAGGCTCTGTACGCGCTCCGAGAGGCCAAATATGAAGATAAGCATTTATTAGGTAACTCAACAATGTTCTATCTACGACTTCTTTCTGATGATAGTATAATAAAATACACACTTTGATATCTTGGTATCATAGCAGAAAGTATTGGCTATCTTTCAGGTTTTGTTCATAGACAATGCGATTAAAGCTATAGTTTCTTTTTAACCTTAATATAGTCGGAGTTAAGGATATGAAGGAGCCTTTCATTGGTTAGTCTACTTTGGTGACTAATAAATATCGGAGCTAGCGTAGTTTACTGATGATCGTCGCACGTCAGCAGTCTTGCAGCCAGCATTGCTGACTGTAATCGTCAGTGGCTTCAGTATACACTTGATGTAACATGTATGTGTGTGTGTCAGTGATGCTGCTACCCAGCATCGAGCCGTCGATGGTGCCGGCGGGCGTGAAGCCGCTGCTGGTGTTCGTCAACGTCAAGTCCGGCGGCTGCCAGGGCTTCCAGCTCATCTCCTCCTTCCGGAAACTCCTCAACCCTTACCAGGTCTTCGACTTGGAGAACGGGGGACCTTTGCCGGGGTGAGCCTTATAGCTTTGGCTAGGTTAAATAACGAGCCACACGATAGGCTGTTAAGTCCATAGATGTTGCACCGTCTTCATATTCCAGATTAAACCACATTATACTACATCTATTCATAACGCCCGCATTATCATTATAAAATAGTTCTGATACAAATAGATAGCTAAATTAGTGGCAGTAGGTCTGTACCTACTACCTACCTGTGTACTCTATACCTTAAAATTCTTTTCTAACTTATACATGTCCTAAAAGACTATTAAGATTAACGTTGTTTGTATAGATTGTACGTGTTTCGCCACATCCCGAACTACAAGATCCTGGTGTGCGGCGGCGACGGCACCATCGGCTGGGTGCTGCAGTGCCTCGACAACGTGGGCCAGGACTCCCAGTGCTCCAACCCGCCTTGTGCCATCGTGCCCCTCGGCACTGGTCAGTTCCACACCTTGATAGCTCCTCTAGTCTTGATCGTTTTTTATGGTACCTTAGTTTTACGCATTTCACAAAGAAAAAACAATGAAGCTGCAGTATCTAATACACTATTTTTAAAGGTCGTCTTATATTGAAAGGAAGGAACGAGAACCAATTGGATATGCTAAAATTACACTAAGTAAGCCGGGTTGGAGGCTTGTGGAAGAACCGATCTTAAGTATAAACCTACGTATAGAACCTGTTGAAATTGGACAATATGAAATGTGAATAATAATGACGCATAACAGTTTGTTATCCGGTAAACTTATCCTAATAATATTGCAGACAAACTTGATTATGTTTCCCAATAAATAGTACCAATTAAATTTGATCCTTCGAGCCGACAATAGCAAGAAACTATTTCCAGGCAACGACCTGGCGCGGGTGCTGCGCTGGGGCTCCGGCTACACTGGCTACGAGGACCCGCTGTCGCTGCTGCGTGACGTCATCGACGCCGAGGAGATCCGCCTGGACCGCTGGACCGTGGTCTTCCACCCCGAGGACAAGCCGGACGAGTCCAAGGAGGTCTCCAAGCAGCTGCCAGGTACTTACATCCTTAACTACTAGAAGTAGTATTATTAAGAGTTAGAGATCATAAAAGTACCTACCAAACTGAATTTCAAAACTGATGTGTTCTTCTCGACAGTATGAGAAATCTTCCTATAAGTAGGTACCTACTTTTCATTGGGATTCTATTAAACGTTGATTCTTTGCAAGTTTGCCTTGTCTTTGCTTTGAGTTAATGATGAATAGCTACTTACACCCGAAGATTCGAAGAAGTCTCATCTACCTGTCCTCTTCTAATAAGAGTTGGCGTTCAATCATAAATCACTGTTGAATATCCGCAGGCTCGCAGAGTGAAGATAACTCGCAGATTCTAGTCATGAATAACTACTTCGGTATAGGAATAGACGCCGATCTTTGCCTCGACTTCCATAATGCTCGTGAAGAGAACCCTAATAAATTTAATAGCAGGTACGTAAACACACAAATTGTACCGATTACACCCACACAGCGCCCGCCGAATACCTACAATTGGTGATTTGGCATTGATTCTTTATTAACTCTATTTAGAATCGTATTCAATTAGATCTGGAAATATCTAAATTAGACGGAGAAAATTGTGATTACTTGTATTTTGGCTTTATAAATAATATCAATTTGATTTCGAACTTGATCAATTCAGTAACCTATCTTAGTAAAAAACGGTCACCACTTTCAGTAAACACAGACAAGAGACAACCACCATCTTGCACTTACATGTTGTCAGTAACTCTTCACAATTGGGTTATTATTATAGTCATTAATACAGGTATAAATGTTGCTACATTAATGGAGTTCATTAGTGTATGTCAAGAATAGTACAAATTCACTCGACTTTGTATAATCGTTTACCGTTAACTAGCGCATTAACACGTATCTGTACCTCCGTAGCGTCTTGTGTACCGTAGCGAGTGACAGATTTTTGATCATCACTTATACAACTGTGTATTGTATGACCACACTGGACTTTTATTTTTAATGGGTCTGTGCGCCTAACTTCTGAGTGATATCTGTCCAGACTTAGAAACAAAGGTGTGTACGTGAAGATGGGGCTGCGCAAGATGGTGGGGCGCAAGATGTGCAAGGACCTGCACAAGGCGGTGAAGCTGGAGGTGGACGGCAAGCCAGTCGAGCTTCCCGCCGTCGAAGGCATCATCATCCTTAACATCCTCAGGTAACGACTATTACAGCTTCTAACTTTCAAACGTAACGGAATCTTACGTCACCTGTCAAGAGTTTACCGCCACGGACCTGTCAAAACCAAGACCTTAAGTGTCACAAAAAACTCAGATAAAAAAAAATGTTAATAGCTGTTAAATGGACATGTTATTTTTTTTAATAAAATATTTTTACTGATGTATTTACGTCGTAAAATGACTTTAAAAGGGTTGCGCTTTTCCCTCCACGCGCGCGATTTTTCACTGTTCTCGCTTATTGTAATTAATTCTTTGATCCTTTAGTTTTTATCCTTTAGGTAGTGGTATACTTAATTTAATGTTAGATGTTGACAATATATTCGGAACTACTATGCCAAATCCACAGCAAACCACAATAAAGTTAGTCTCTATATATTGTGGCTAAACTGTATCCCCAATTTTATCATTAAGTTTTTAGGATTACCCCGGTATCGTGGCAAAAATACATGTATTCACGTCAAAACAGTCAAATAATAAAATCATAAATAAATAAAAATATTTTTAATTAAATAAATAACAGCATAAAAAAAGAAAGAAAAAAGTCCGCTTATCTATCTATGTTATTGTCAATTTCATTCAAACCTGAAAAGTCATAACATTCCTTGAGCCAAATAGTGAATTTAGTTTTGAGTAAATTGTATGTCGTAGTTTAAAAAGTGTATCGTAAATTATTATAAATATCAATCGCCATGAAATATGGACTTTTTTCTATAATTCGAAATGCGCAGCTGGGTGCAACCAATTTGTTGGGATATATGGTAGGTCTGGTAAAGAAATCTGATTTGGTTTTAATACTCCGGGCACTTGTGTACAAATAAACGTCCTATCCCGAATATACAACAAGGGCAGAATATGTATAGCTTCGGACGTCAAGTACAAAAGTTGAACTGAACATTTTGTTTCAATTGCGATATGAAATAAGGTACCTAATATTATCATCACTATCTCAATAAATCCGAATGATTTTTAAGTTTCATAAGCATTTAAACAAGTCAAACTAGACAAGTTACTTAATGCAAAATCGTCTAGGTACTTATCATACCAATCTTTCGTCATAATACTTTTAAGTTTCGGTAAGATAGATCTAAGTAACCAGGTTAACGAGGTTGACGTGAACCCTTGTTGCCCACAGCTGGGGCTCGGGCGCCAATCCGTGGGGTCCGGAAAAGGACGACCAGTTCAGCAAGCCCAACCACTGGGACGGCATGCTGGAGGTGGTGGGCGTCACCGGCGTCGTGCACCTCGGACAGATCCAGTCGGGGCTGCGCAGCGCAATGCGGATAGCACAGGTATCATCCTCATCATCATCAACATTATCATCATCATCGTCAACATTATCAGCATCCCCAATTTTATTAACGTCGACGGTGTTATCAATGCCAACATTGGTAGCATGATGTCAGCATTTTTATCATTGTCAACGTCATATCATCATCAACATTGTCATCAGGCAACTCATGCCTGTTCAACTAGGCTCGGATCTCTTCATAAACGTACTATTACACTGTTTGGTTCTATCGCAAGACGTTGAACATCGCATCGTAACGGGCATGTGTGTGGTGTTCCAGGGAGGCCACATCAAAATCAATCTCAAGAGTGAGATCCCTGTGCAGGTGGACGGCGAGCCGTGGGTGGCGGCGCCCAGCGAGGTCGTCGTACTTAAATCCGCACTTAAGGTACAACCATCCTCATACCCCTTCATACATCCTCATATCCCTGACACTCCTTCATACTAGAACATTTGCACATGACGTGTTTTGAACGCGCTGACGAAGAGCGGTTATATCGATGCCAGCGCGCATTTGAAGAGCGTTCTACTTACAGTAGTAAGTAGTACGTCACTAAATATTACGCCTAGATAACGCGTTGAGATGCCACAGAAGACGCTTGTATTGAAAACACCCGTCATCAGCATATTCAAAAACGTCGTATGCAAATAGAGGCTCCTATCGCTGTCATCTGTCAGCGAAACCCAGAGGGGTTTCTTCCTATGTTTCATAGACCAGAAAGATACTGGGAGACGTCCTTCTTCTAAGTAACAAAAGAAACCTGCACAAAAAATATCAAATGTTTTCCCTTTATGTCTCAGGTAAAACTTCGAAATTTCCAGGGCCTTAAATAACAACGATAGTTTGGATAAAAGCAACCCTATTCATACCGATTTTTAGGCCAAATTATCTTAGACGCCTATCTCAAAAGATTCCATCAGAATTAATTTTGAAACTAAGTGACTTTATTTGATTGTATTTTTGTATATTGTCCCGCTTGGCGTCTGACTGGCCTATGCCACATTGTTCCATTAGGTACCCACGACATAACTTCTACCATTATAATGCCTCCCACTACTGCCCAAAAACAAAGGCTACACAATAATGTCTTTAACCGCTTTTGTACTAAAATGCAAAGACGTATTAATGTTTTAGTTAATTTGTTCGCAGAACACTTAACCATTTGTACTGCTACCATAAAACGAATGAAACAATTCTTCTCCATTGTTGCAAATAATAATTTCAAATGTACCTATATGATACAAAATATGCTTCCTGTCAACATCAAAAAGTTCGCATGAAAATACTTTTCAAGTTAAAACTGGTGTCATCTTTTTGTCATGTTGTTCCTAGCGTGCTTTTACCGTTTTGTTAATGTTTGATAGCTTAAATGTTCAATGCTTGTCTAGTGCTGCCGATGACAGTCAAATCCATCTTAATTTAAATACGCTTGGGGCCCGAATGTTCCGCGTCCCGCACCGCGCTCCGCACGACCCTTAGAGCCATCACTTTGCAAATATAGGTTTACTAATGATGAATGTGCGGGACTAGGGTGTATCCACACGACCAGAAGAAGCTATGGAAATTTATTTTTTTAACCACTTAACGATATCTTGTTTCATTGTGGTTGGTAAAGCAGTTAGAGTCCTCGCATATCAGTCGATGTTGAAGCTGCGATCACTTTGTGTTGAGTCAAACGATATAAGTGCTGATAAATATCTTAAACATAACCGAATAATTGCCGGTCCCAATTTCTATCTATCCGTAATCTTCAGTAAGTAGGTACCACTGTCAAAGTCACATACATTATAGTGTCAGTAGTTATTACTTTGCCTACTAACATTAGCAGAAATTATGGATAGACAGGTTATTGGGAACGGCCACCAGTTAATTCCACATCGGCTGTTATGTAGAGATCTGTAGTGCATCCACACCGAAGTTACCTTTTGTGAAGCAACGTTTTTAACTGTCTGCTGAACTTTTGATGAACAGTCGAAATATCTTTATATGTTGCTTGTTGCTGAATGTTGTCGATAGCGGTGTGGACATTTCTCAAAGCGAAGTTACGCAATATATTGTTACAAAACGTTGCTGCAAAAGCAAGGGCCTTTGCACACGACATTTTTAAATACGCTGACGACACGCGAGTTTACAGAAACGATGGTTCGAAGCGTGTTCCACTAGCGTTCGAATCGCTTCTAACCATACCATTTGCAAAAACACGTTTCGAACTTCTCTGAGAGTTAATGATGTTAACGATGTAAACGCGCGACGTTAGCATTGTCAAAAAAAGTCGTGTGAAAAGGCTGTAAGAGGGTTGTGGATGCATGAAGTCGGTGGTATGTGTGTGTCGTGTGGGTGCGCCGCGCCGCCGCCGGTCACCGCTAGCCGGCGCCGCTCGGACCGCTTTCAGTGTGCTGTGTGTACACGGTCGATGTTCGCGCAGTCTCCGCGGCCAGTGCCCGACTCCGATGCTGATTGGTTGCATACGTTGTGCCTATGTTACATCTCGAACGAAATGTACTATCCAAAACACCGTCACCGTAGTGCCGAAACGTGGGACCTGCTACTGTTTATAACCAATGTGCTTAGGTAGGTTTTCACGCGAAGTCTGAAGACATTATTTTCGTATTACGTGTTAATAACTGAAAAGCAATTGTAACTTACTTGTTAGGAAGGGGCTGAAATAATAGGGCAGGGCAAACATGTCGATTCAATTTCCCCTGAGCATTGAAACTCTTAAAAATTATATATGAACACTGAAAAATTATAGTTAGACAAATTGTTTTTAACACAAATTTAAAAATTGAGCGGGATGCATTCGTCTACATAGAGTTAGTTGTTATTATCTTTTATTCTGTATTTGGTAATACTTAGTAATTTGGTTGTGAATGGGAAGATAATATTTTTATGTTGTTAAATATTCTTGTCTTGGAACTATCGTATACACTACTATATATAAATGATTTTGAATTTGAATATATTTAGCTAAAATAAGGAACACGTGAACATCCTTTTTAGAGTGAAATAAATGAGAATTGAGGGAGTGTAGTACGATGGGTATGGGGGTATAGTATAAGTAGTTTGGGGTTCT
>LGAG01000778.1:310152-321964 GCA_001278395.1 Lerema accius
TTAACTATGCCACATCACAAATTTGAACATGCCAGCATTATTCTTAAAAATGGATCCGGAGTTAAGTACCACTTATATGTATGAAAAGCTACTTGTTTTGTTTACCCTGGTAGGCACCTCGGGCTCGCACAGGAGCCCCTTGCGCTCCACGAGCCGCGTGAGGCGAGACAGTAGGTCTTCGCCCTCTACTGCGTCTTCGTCGTCGCTGTCGGCGGGAACCTCCACACGACATACTTCTTCCGGTTCAATCTCCTCTGTAGACAAGCAGGATATACAGGATTTAAGTCATTTACATTAATTTTAGCTAATCAACCAACATAATGAGAGGTAAAACCGAGCTATCAAAATGAAATGTTAATTACATTATCGTTTAGTCAAAATGGTACAGTTGGGTTGTGAAAATAAGTTGTATGAAGTGGACTTTATAATGCTATAGCTCAACAACGGCTTGATTAAATTACAGGACTTGAATAAACGCCAAGATAACTGTGAATACCTTCTACATTGTTCCATTTTATTCTTTTGTACACAGTTAATTCTGACAGATAAAATTTCGAATGTCTATTGTTTTTTAATGTAGCTTGATTATCAATTTTTTAATACTCATGAGCTAGTGTTTACTTCCTGCAACAGCGATACAAACTATAAATAAAGTGATATTACCAGTAGGAGTGTCTCCCCTCAGCTCGGTGCTCTCGTAAAGCCTGGTCTCGACATCGGGGAGGATCTGTATGGCGCGCTTGTAGTGTTGTATGGCCTCGTACAGCTTGCCGCCGCGCTCCATCTCCACACCACGTAGGAACAGCTGCTTTGCCTATACAATGATCATTAGAGATCACTTACTAAATTCTGCCTAACAATGATATAAACTACTCTTAAAATACTAGTTTTAGACATCTACCAGACATAAACCATGTTATATATGAAGCTGTATGCTTGTCCAGGAAATTAAAATTTGATGGCACAATGGTTACTATGCCAGACTGCTGTTCAAAGATTCTTGTGACACAGAAAATTTTATGATTGATTATCAATCATTGATAATGATAACCCTTCCATAGCTAGTCTGGATGTGTTTATGTGTTCATATTAGGTAGTCCATGACACAGAGAAATTTAGTGAGGGGAAGAATAGAATAATTGAAGTGTGCACTCACTCTCTCTTCATCATTGAGTGGCTCCTCCTCTGGAGGCTTGGTTGCCACTGGCACTGGTTTCTCCCGCTGTGGAGATGGTGTGGCCACCAGTTCACGCTGCCATTGCTGGCGGAATGCTGACAACTCATCTTCAGGTCCATTGTTAGTCTAACAACCAGAAAACTTGAATTTAAAAAGCACTCTGCAAACTATAAGACTATTTAAAAAGAATTATGCAAAATATATATATAGATGTACAGGTTACAATTCTGTAGGCTCTAACATAGAAAAGTAGTAGGAACTCAATATAATTGTAACTTTAAGAACAAATTAGGTAAATGCCGTTAACATGTTAACCTCTTCATCATCAAGAGTCAATAGCTCCAGAGCCTGTCGGGCCTCAAGAAGGTCTCCAGAGTGAGAAGAAGAAGAATCCTCCTGGTCTTCACCGTCACAGTCGCTACTGGCCCCAGCACCAGAACCTGCCGCAGCAGCCTAAACAAATTAAATAGTAATAAATCATAACGACTTTAACATTGCATTCAAAAATTAAAACTCATTTGTTGCAAATTTTAATATTCCATTTTGAAATAAGTCAATTTAGCTAGAAATTAATACTTATATTAGATACTTGAGAAATCTTAATATTGTGTTAACTCAATCAAAACTTAAAACTGAACAGAATGTTACCCAACTTTAAATTAAATAAACGTATGTCGTCACATCAGGTCCTATATTATTACAACATACTACAAACTATAGTTTTAATAAAATAAACTTCCTTATGTTTACATACAAACATCAAGTGGGGTATCTCCTTACCATTTCTACAAAGACTTGAGTGAAATGGATAACGGAAATACAATTATTCCATATACAATTCGGTGTGTGCTTATTAATGTTGTATGCGATATTTGACTGAATTACGCCAAATGATACAAAATATAATTTGTCCAGCAGTGGAGTATTGTATTGATTGATGTTATCAACTTATCATACAGCGATAATATCAGTTACGTCACGTCATTAATGTCAATGTCATCATCAAATGAATTTGACAATATGTCAAAAACTGTCAAAATAAAAGTGCATAGACTGCATAGTACATAGGTTAAAAAATCTATAGCATAGATCGATCAGAAACAATCGGAGTAGAGTAATGGTGCGGCGCCGTCTTAGAGTAATAATGAATATAGTATAGAGTGCGCCTAACGAAGTGGGAACAGTAGGCACAGGTGAGAACAACACGACGTTTCCGCCACAAGCGTTTGTACAAGTGGTTGAGTGCTAGTGGTGTAAGTTAGCAAGTGTTGTAACGTTCACGTAAAAACTACATTACAAACATATTTATTTATTTACACAACTTACCGAAACATCGTTGCCGATAGGTACGTAATTGAGGCATCTCTATCTGTCCATACAAATATTTGCCTACGCAGCGAACTGAACATTTTGTGCAGTATGCTCGCTCTATACTATTGTTTTATTACTCTATGGGCGCCGTCGATAGATTTTTGTTTGGCGCGGCTTTAGAAACACGGAATTTTGATATTACATTAAGAACTTATCATTATCAAATTAATTTTAATCGTTGCGACAAACTTCTTTCAAGCGTTGTTTCATTGGGTTTCTGGGCAGAGGCAAATTTTGTTCTTAGCCAAGCAGGCACCAGTGCTATCAATATAAAACTGGCGGTCAAACAATTCTGGCCACACTGTATCTTTACTCTTAACGGAGATAGGCGCTTCGGTGTCCAAAATTATTATGTTCCTCTAAGTAAGACCAGCCCAAGACATTTCATTGTTACATTAAATCAATACATGTATTATTTTCATTTGTAAAATATTTATTAAATCCCTGTCAACAAACAAAACATCATAAAATCGTAATATGGATGTTAATTACATTGCTTTCAGCTTTTTCTTCATGCAACAAACTCCTAACAATTATCCAAAAATAAATTAATAAAACCGTATAAAGTAAAGCCACAATCTCAAAATTTGATCCAAACAACAAATGACCGCCTTTAATACTCTCAATACTGATCACAGTGGCTAGGATGAACGCAGTAATCATATAAAAAATCATCGTTACTAAATAAAGTAAAAACAACTTCTCCAAAAATATTGCACCTGCAATTAATAATACAACGTGGCAAGATAACACACAAACACCGAGCACGCCGTAAATATAGGCCACATCGGTGGCTGTTGATGTGGACACTCCATTTTCAGTGAGTAATTGAATACCGATACAAGTACTTAGATAAAAACATGCAATAGTGGGAAGAATTCCTAAAAAAGCAATGACAATCACAGCAGTCTTCACGGGGATACATCCACAACATTTATAGAATACTGGGCATCGCTTAAGGAGGTTTTTTAGCATCATTTTATAGCGGTTTCCAAGTCACTCTTCAGTCAATAACATAGTTTTCAATTTGTGTACTTTATTGATGTTTAATGTTCATGATCAATTCTTCAACATGATAAGTGTCCACCCTCCTACTATTCTCAGTAATATTCCACACGCTACGACATTAGGTGGATGAAAGAGAAAGTAGTTTACATTATATAATTACACAATATTATTTGTTATAACGTAAAAGGTGTTAAATAAAATTACCTATTTGATAAAATGACTCATAGTGAATTTTGAAATCATGAAATGTCTAAGTCTAAATTGAATTGTCAACGATTTGTTCGACATCTTCAATGCATTTTTGACAAAAAAAATTGTGGTCACTCTCATAATATTATAGTGTATCATCTATGGTGGTCACCACAAACTATTAAAAAAGTTATCACCAATTTTTTTCTAAGTTAGGTAAAATGTAAAGTATAACATTTTTGAGTTACAAACTATGAATTCCTTGAAGGTCTAAATAGGACTGGGAATGAAATAATATTAATAGTTTGTTCAACTGTAAGATTTAACTTTAAGTTTTTTGTCATTTTCACAGCCGATAAACGACCATAATGACACAATCATTGAAATTATTACTGCTTCTCGTGATGTACCCTCAATAAGAACATCGCTGACGCGTTGCTGGTAGAAATGAGAATATGAGGTTAACAGCGGATTTGAATGACTTTCCGATAGTGCAAATCAAACAGATAAATGCAATTAATATCTTTATTAATAAAAATAATAAAGACAATAAGTTATCATTAACAGTTTATTTATAACAACATGCGCTACTTATGTACATATTCGAAATAATCGAATCATCTTAGTACCAGGAGTATAAAACGTGATTAATTAAGATATACAAAAAATATAGCACACATAGACCAAGCAAACAATAAAATGCGATTATATTGTAATTACATCATTATTTTTATCTATTCAAATAACCAAAAAGTGTTCGGCCTTACATGCGTACTTGTCGTCATTACTGTAAATATATGCCGTCTCGTTCTTAATCTAAACAAAAAATAATCTTTATTTTTTCCTTGTCTCCTCTCCGAGCGCGCATATGAGGTACCTAACTTGTACATATTATTATCACAGATTAGATTAAGCACCTCATCATTCGACCAAACTTCTGTCACAATGATATTAAACGCAGTCATAAATAAGTTGGTTTGAGTCACAATTGGGGGTGATCTGTGGTTTGAGTACATTATTGTATAATAAGTTATTGTTATAAATGAAATGTTCTAATGACATTCGTGTACATTAAACTTGAAAGTAAGCAAAAGTAGAATGAGAATTTACTTCTCATAAAAAAATTACCTGCACAGGAAAATAAAGCATTAGATTAATAATTCACAAACGTATTAATATCGGTATTTTAATTTCAATTATACGATATTACTGTCATCTTATACATATTTATATACCATTTAAATTAAAACAAGATTATTATTTTTTTAATTTAGTATGTATTCGCATATGATTTTGTAGTCTTCCTTTTAAATAGAATGATTTGTTACAAATATCACAGCAGTATAGTTTCTCTTTAGCATGTGTTTGTAAATGATTCTGCAGTTCGCCCCTCTGAATGAATGATTTACGACATAATTCGCACGAGTATGGCTTCTCTCCAGAATGTATTCGCGAATGATTTTGTAATTGACCTTTTTGTCTGAACGCTTTCTTACAAACATCACAAGAGAATGGCTTTTCACCAGTATGTATTCTTAAATGAGCTGTGAGTTGACTGTATTGGCAAAATTTTTTATGACAGGAAGTACAAGAAAATGGTTTATCTCCAGAATGTGTTCGCATATGGATTTTCAGATCACTCTTAGAAAGAAATTTTTTTTTACAGACACTACACGTGTGTTTTTTGATACAAATTATTTCCGTATGGAATTTAAGAGTTTTCTTAGAATTTGTAAGAAAATTACACATAGTACATTTATATGTCTTAGCGGCAGCATGAACTTTTAAATGATATCCTAGTTGAACATTACTAACAGTTTTATAATTACATATATCACAAGACAATAACTTGAAGCTTAATAAGAGTCCACCGTTACCTTTCTCTTTTTGCTTATTACTACCCTTAATCAATTTTTTCGGCATCTCCGTTATTGCTTTTAGTTCTGTAGGGCTGAGATTGTGTTCTTGTATTGCCGTCTCAGATGGAAGGATTCCGTTTAGGGAACAATCTTTACCTGTATCGATAATAATTGTAATTTATGCGAATTGTATAATACTTTCACTTTCATAAACAAATATAAATGACACCATAAAAACATCTACTATAATATGTTTTTTTTTCGCAAGATGGCGTACACAACACAAATCAGACATCACTAACATCCATCGTATGTTAAGAAACATTAACCTGTCACATAAAGGTTGGCCTTAACTGGAAGTTAAACGCAGGACCCTTCCTTTGCAGGCAAGGTTAACAAACGGATCAATCAACTAGGCCAAGTCTGTTAAAAATAGTTCAAAATAACTTTTAATACATTCTCACTTACCATCAAACAAATCCTCAATATCAATACTATTAATAATTGTTGATTCTATATTATTAATTTTATCTTCATTTGATTGTCTACTAATAATAATATCCTTAGAAGATTCTAAACTAACATTGTCTTTGTTTGATTTTATATTATCATTGCATGTTTGTTTTGCATCTATGTATAATTCTCTATTAGCGTCAGTCTCATTTAATTCTTTATCTGTAGGAATTTCAATTATTGTATGATTGTTTTCTACATCAGGGATATTTTCTTGTACACTAATAGTTGTTGAATCACCGATAGCTCCTTCAGTTATATTATAATTTTCTGTCTTCACAGCCTTGACTGTAGGGCTATTTTGCAAGTTACATAGATTTGATTTCTCATTAGATCTTTTATCAGGAACTACAACCTCATGATCAACAATATCAACACTCTCCACTTTAATATTGTAAGTAAAATTTTCTTTCTCTAAATCTTGTTCACCTATGCATGCATTATCACTTTCTATATTGTCACTATCAGTTTCATGAATTAATATATCTGAACTGTGTGGATTGTGGAATCTTTTAACAGCTTGTATTGCGTCCAATGTTATCTGAAAGGGATGAAAATTGTCAACGGTTATTGTTTTATCAATAAAAAGCAATAATTCTGGGTTGCACATAATTGTTCATATTTCTCATATTCTACCTTCTTTTATTAGTGATTGAGGTGAGCTAACAAGCTTGATGATTTTGACTTGACCTATCTCCTCCTAGTGGAGAAAAAATGTATTAACTAGGGTTAGTTATAACATAACTCTTAACTATGATTTAAATTTTCTCTTCATCTGCTATTAATTAACAAATGGTACTATACAAGTGAAGCTACATGTTTGGGGCCATATCTCTCAATGTTGCTGTTTATGGCAAACAGTATTAAGTAATAAATCATATGGATTTGTTTGAGAACTCATAAATATAACCACTGGTATTAACTGCATTAACTTTAGTGCCATAACTAAAGTAGTAAGTTGTTAAACCCTATACTCACATGGCCATAATCATGAATGACATCCAATAGAATGTATTGAGCTCTTATAGCACTTGCTTTGAATCGGACACATTTCAGGAGCTGATTTGCACATTGAACACAGAGATAAGGAGGCAAATTTTCTTCTTGTTCTAGCTGTAAATAAAACAGTTCATTTTTTTTATAGCTTTTTGAGTTCATTAATGGGGTAAGCCCTAATTTTTTTTTCTGCCTAAATTACTCATTGATGTTTCAGTAGATTTCTGGGATAGTTTTTTTATTAAGCTAACTGTTCTTCAATAATAGCTTCGTAAATTTTTCCAAATCTTCAACTACATCCTCAGATATTATAAAAACAAATAAAAATCTAGAATTAAATAAAAAGTAGTTATACAGTACATCAATACATCTTACCGACAATCCTGTTAATGTTTCATATGCATAGGCAAATGAAGGCCTAGACAAATCTGGTTGCTTATCATCCTTCAGTAGACACAGCTTGCAGTCTCTAGCAAAACATATTCTACACATCTAGCAAGGTGCAAAAATACATTTCATTATTGTAATACTCATACATGATTTCTCGTAAAGTTTTTTTTTTTATATTAAATGTTAAAAATGTTATCATTGAGTTTTTATTTTGAAGCTACATATATTCAGATGTAATTTAAGTGCATTAAAATTGGTTTTCAAGCATTTCTACAAAGAAATATAATTATGATGTCTGACCAAAGTAAACACAGTGACGAAAATTTATATAATACGGAAATTGTTTTAGATTAAATTCCCAGCAAGACAGACATTTTAGTGTTGAATTTTTCTGTTCTATGTGTGCTGTATATGGCAAAATTTACACAGGGAATTCTAAATGCTATGAGTGCATAGTATTATTTATCAGGTCCAGCATTAGCATGCAGTGCAATAAGCATCTTCCCGCTGTAGGTGCTTTGCTTGGGTAGAATTTTTTTAAGTCATACCTGGACATTGACAGGTACAGCGTCATTTCGCAACTTTTTTCTGTTTCTGGTGATCAAGAAGTCTTCATTCAAGAAATGTTTAGAGCAGACCGCACTGTCAGATTCCAAATCCCAGCCTACCTTCCCGAGGGCCTCCAGCCACGCTATACGGAGGGATGGTTCCTCTGGGAATCTACAACAAAAAAATATGCTTTCACTAGGCCAAAACTATGGATATATAAAACAATGTTATCGTATTTAATTTACGTAAAAGATATTTTATTAGTGAGGATAAAGAACCCGGTGACACAACGCAAGACGCAACCTACAGATTATAAAGCATGGCATTACCGGCCGCGTCTGCAATGATGCTCAATAGTTACCTGAACAACGTTATATTTCCTGAAGTAGCATGCCCTGCGACATAGCCGCACGCAGGAAAGACACAACGCATAATAATATTTTATTCAAAATGCCTATTCAATAAAAAGTCTGATGTTATAAAGTAACAATTCTTATGTTTGTTTACTAACAAGAGTGAAAACAATATTGATCTGAGTGTGATTCTGTGGTAAAAAAGCAACGTTACGTGACATGAGTGAGATGTCAGGCTGTCAAGTCAATTGTCACTGTCAAATGGTATGTCAGATGTCATCACACTATGTCAACTCCGTCATAATAGAAAAGTAATGTAAAAAAAAATTATAATTCTATTTCTATATTCTATGGAAACATAGAGTAATAATATTACTCTAAGTATGGAAATGATATGCTGCAATCTGTAAAAAAAGACACGTAGTATTTCTATTTAGTCTGTGGATAAAAAATTTTGACAGCATATTTCCGATTTGTCAAATTTTAATAAATTTGCTAAATGTTTCACCAATAATTTTTACCAAAAATAATTTTTTACTTACTTTGATATTTAGTGTAACTGTAAACTGTGTGGCATTTTACTTCAAAATAAAGAAGTTATTAATTTGTAACATGTGATAGAAAAATAACATATTTTGAGATTGATATATTACTCACATCCCAAGTTTTCAAGAATTTCTTATCGAACAAGATCTTAATTCAAAATGGTAAAGCACGATATTTATGTATCTTTAAATAGATAGATGATTCGTATTATGTACTATAATGTTTTTCAATACAGTTTCGGTGGACATCAAGACTATGATATTTTATATTTCTGACTTTTAAAGTAGATAAATATAAATTTATATAAATGCTTATAAATATATATCATTTAATCGATAATTTTTATTGTAGATGCAATTTATGCTGCTATTCAGCCGACAAGGCAAATTGAGACTGCAAAAGTGGTATGTGGCACACCCTGACAAATTAAAAAAGAAGATAACTCGCGAGCTTATAACTACAGTGTTGGCACGAAAACCTAAGATGTGCTCATTCCTGGAATGGAAGGATGTCAAAGTTGTTTATAAGAGGTAATTATTTTCAGATTTTCAAGATTTCAATTTACTTTTCGATAAAGACTGACATCATAACTTTTGTCTAACCCTATATAACCTATTACATTGAAAATACAAAGGCCTTTAATATATTTAGCTTTATGGCATCTTTGCCTCACAATGTAGATTCAAATTAAATGTTATTATCTGTTCAATCCATACACAATACTTTATTAATACCTCGTATCTATGGCCGAGCATTTAAATAGATATTAGATATTGGAAAAAATTGTGATAGTTCATAGATTGGTAAAAGTAATGAATGATAAGCTACATCATTAATTTGCCTACAATTTTAGATATGCATCATTGTACTTCTGCTGTGCGATGGAACAGGAAGATAATGAGTTGCTGACATTGGAGCTCATCCACCGATATGTGGAGCTGCTTGATAAATATTTTGGCAGTGTAAGTTTACATTTGTTACTATCCATATAAAAGAAACAGGAAATTTTTAGTTACTTAGAAAATATTTTTCAAATTAGGGAATGAAATTTCTTACAAAAGTAACATTATTCAGTAACATATTTATGATTTCTTGGATGATTTGTTTTTAATTGTTAATGGATGCCATCAATTCACAAGTAATTGATAACATCATGGTAGTCCATTTAGTATGTGGCTTACAACTTATTGTTCAGGGAACTTACGTTTACCAACTCCTATTATCTATATAATGTCAATATTTAACCAACTATATTATGCCAAGTAAAATCATAAACTTTATTCACTTTCAGGTGTGCGAGTTGGATATAATTTTCAACTTTGAAAAAGCCTACTTCATATTGGACGAGCTGGTGCTAGGCGGGGAGCTGCAGGAGACCAGCAAGAAGAATGTCCTGAAGGCCATCGCTGCACAGGATCTGCTGCAAGAGGTCAGTAGCCAGGACAATGAACTTGTGTGATGTGCCACCGTTATGGGTCACTCTCAGAGTGGTATTATAGAGTTTGTGTAGAAAATTATTTATTGATGTGTCCTGTCATAAAGGAATACTTAAATTACTAAGGATACAATACTATTGTTGTTTCCGTTAATGGTACGTAAAGAAAAAGTTTTTTCTATTATGAATTTTTATGGGTCCAATATAATGATTTTCTTTTTTAAAATGTCAAGATATATCCTTTGCTAGTTTACCTACATTAATTAAAAATATTTCTAGAACTATGCCTCTTAAGGGTGTTGGTTATTAACTGTTGATTTTCAACTTTATCTAACTTTTATATAATTTCTAATATAAACAATTAGTACAGGGTTATTTGAATTTAGTATGGTTGGGTTTTTCAGTATAAATTGTAATACATTTTTATATTAAACTAACTCTATAATATCATTCAGTGTGTTCCAAGGGGTCTGAGGTGTGTGGGCTTATTAAGACCAACATTGATTACTTTTAATGCATTTCCAAGATCAGCTTATAACTAAGACTTGCCTAATTCTAAACTTTATATTTTACTATTGTCTATGACATACATAGGTTTATATAAAAATTGTGTAATTTATCTGTAGTTGATAGTTTAAAAACTATAAATAGATCTGTTCCTATGATATTCCTCGATAACATATCTGTCGTAAATAATAGATTTCTGTAGTAGGTCCGTGAATTATTCAACATTTCCTATTAAATGCTTCATTGGTTCTAGTCAGCGGATCTAGCTCACACATATCGCTCTATCTCAGTAGTTTAAATGATTCTCGAGTATAGGATTGGTAGGGGTCTTTGATAACTAATTTGCTTATTCCTCAAGTAAAAGTTGCAAGTCTGATGGTGATATAATTCGTATTTGATATATCCCTGACAGACAATGTATGCAACATATTAAACCATAAATGCCAGAGGAATTGACCTCATAATTTACCAAATACTTAATAAGAATAGCAAGCTTGGTTGACAATATTATGGAGTACTTGATACACTTTTTACACTGTTATTAATTTTATTTGTAAGTTCATCATTTTTATAATGATTAATCGTATTAATCCACAAGGACATTTCAATATTTTATTAGGTATTAAGAAATTATTGCTTTTGGGTTTACGCAAATTAGTTATTAACTATGTTAGTAATTAATAAAAATTACTTTAATAAATTATTATAGTGTAACATGGACCAGTATGATGGGACAGTGGCCTCAGTAGTGCCTTTTGATTGATATTAGATATTCTAAATATTGTTAGATTAATTATAGGAGCACTGCCTATTAAAATAACATGATAATCACAGTATATGAAAACATATCAGTAAAATTACAATGAGCTTGTAATAGTTGTTCTATGTCGAGAGTTATATGATAATGACACATTTAACA
>LGAG01000778.1:330166-341295 GCA_001278395.1 Lerema accius
CCTCGCTGGCTACGTGGCCGGAATCACTTTGGATTACTTACTTATGACCTTCGCCCACTTATCACTAAGACTTTTCTAGACTATTCCTTTGTTGCTTATTTACATGAGAAAAAGGTAAATATCATATACGTATCAAACGTATATCGATATTCAGTACAATGCGGCTTTAGATAATAATCTGACGTCATATGAATTTGTTTTTATGCTGTGAATAAGTTGCTACTTGAACAATATGTTGGATGGAACAAAGTAAATGTTTTCGTACGGTATCTGTGTATGTATGTCACCTACTGCCGGTACAATAACAAGGATGTTTATAGCTCATCATGGTGTACTGCAATAACAAGGTCGTGTTACCTACTCCAATGAACAGTATGGTATATTAACGGATGTTGAATATTCAATAATAATTTGGAAATAATATTATACTTGGCATAAGTCTTATGGCATGTATACTTCATGCATTTTTGTCTCTTATGTACCTAACTAAATTCGTAACATGCATATTTTTAGTATAATTCTGGATAAATCATCAAACATTTTTACGATAATTATTACTAATTATTTATGACTAGAATAAGAAATAGACAAACTACTTAAAAACTAGTACTAGTATCAATTTCATCTTCAAAGATTGAAATCATCATAATTATACTGAAATCCGTCAAGCCTTTAAGACTGTAGAACGTACCGAAGAAATGAAACGGAAAAATGAACATGAACACAACCCTTCGTTGTTGTTCAACCCTTTCGTCGCAATCGGGTAATAAACCACAATGAATACCATCGCCCATGGACACTAAAAAGAAGGTAATGTTCTATACAATGTTACGTGTGATGTGACGTACTCACCAGATTTCCTGAGCTCGTTGACTTTGACGGCGAGGTTGGCCCACACGCGGCGCGCCGCCACCGAGCTCAGCCGCCCCACCGTCTGCACCGTGTGCAGCGCGGGGTCGTTGGCCGCCGACACTATTTCCCCTGCACACACACACGGACACACACATACATTATACATACTACGTAACAGATAACATGGTAAATGTACTGGAAAATTATTTATTTTGTAGTCATGTAATTTGCCGAATTATAGAAGGATAGGATAGGAAGGGGGAGAGAAGCTGCCAGCCAAGACGCTAATATCTAGGAATATCAATATAACAGAAGCCAATCCTTAATGCGGTGTTTACTAATCAATTAAGGTGACGCAGACTTAACGTATAGGTACTAAACTTTATCGATCAAAGTTCAATAGTGACTCATTGAAGATTAAAGTTTATTTCTTGTCGTAACATTTACCAAAGAATTAGTCATAATGTTTACGTACATCAGAAATAATAACGACTTTAATTCCCGTTACCCTGTCGTGAGACGTTTAAAGACCACAGGGTAATGCGTGTATTTTAGTAACAAATTACCGGTCGAACCTTACGTCCCAGTTGTTATCGCTAGATGACAGTCGTTAGGCATCGACTTAAAATCGTTGGCATAAAATTTTCCAAAATTTAGGTTGTCCAGTAACGCCTACGCCAAACCGCACTGGAGCGGCGCGGCGGAGTATGCTCTAGGCCTCCTCAGTTGACCATTAATGGGTTGAGACCAAAACCGACGTACCATTCTGTTCCTCATGCGCAGTGGGCGGCAAGTAATGGTCTAGCAGGCGCATGGCGTACGAGGCGCCGGTGTCGACGCTCTCGAGTGCCTTCTGACCGTACGCTGTCGACAACAGCGCGTTTGCCTTCGCCCACGACAACTCCTTCAACGACTTGACGCGTTGCTCCGCTACTGCGCGCGCTGTATACACCTGCCGAGTAAGATTGTTCGTTAGCCGACTGCGCCAAGAGGGAGGATATTAATGGTTGTCTCCATACAATAAACGTGTTGTTTTCGTTTTTTTTGCTCAACATTAAGAAAATGCAACTAACGTGATTTTTTTTATAGATGACGGTGTACGGAACCCTTTGTGTGCGAGTCTGACTCGCACTTGGCCGGTTTTCATGTACTTTGTAAAAAGTCCATGCAAAATCCATTATTGGACCAATTGCATACTAGCAATAGTATTCAATAAGAAATAGAAAATAATAAGAATTGAATTAAAATAATAATTATTTACCGCCGGACAAAAACATCCACGCTTGAAAAACACATCAAAACAATTTATATACTTCGCAATTAGCCACATTTACCCACACACCTACGTAACAATATGTTTACCGAAAAACAATTAAACTACCCACATAGAACTATATTTAAATAGGTGGCTACCAAAGTAACTGCGACGCAAGTATTCTATAAATATTAAAATTTTATTGTACCACCTACCTATATGTTATTGTACTCGTTTTATGAGTTACTGTCATCTAATTAATAAAACTTTTTAAGACATTACTATTTCAATTTTGTTGAATTGAAATATCATCACGAAATAGAACTTTAATATAAGGGTAATATGGTTGCGTCATTATTTAAAAAAAAATTGAGCAAGGATGTTCTATACTGCAAAGAGATAGTAGTAGGTAACCCGCTTGTACGTAGGTCATTCATACTAATTATATCAATCGTGATGAATCGATTCAATCAAACTCAAACCTATTCGCTTCAAGCAGTTTTTTCTTTGACTACGTCGCTCTACAGTTATCTAACGCAACAGTTCCTTTCATTGCGATGCAACATACGATCAAAACAAATATCAAGGGACAAGGTAACCGTAACATTTGAAAGTCACTCTGGCCTTCCAGATACGGAACCCCGAAGGTCCCCCAAGTCCGGTTCATCGTCCACCAACCACTATCTTATCACCGACTGCATGTAATCCTAACAATAACAATACAGCGTAAAACAACTTGTTTCAGATAAGGTTTTATAACATGTCATGTGTTTAAAACGACTACTTGACCTTATTCACTTATTTAAGGTCTTAATTATTTTACCTAGATAAACGTAGCTATTTATTTATGAGAATAAAGATAAGGTTTACTTATTCAACCGCTATAGTTAATGATAATAAACGCCAAACCTAAACCGTAGACCTAAAGGATCAATCTTTATAAAGAAATTCCTTATGCTTACGCTTGGGAAGATACTAAGAAAGTATTTGTGAAGATATTAATATGTATCGTTATTAGTAGCAAGGAATCAAAAACTTGTAAATGGTTGACACGTATGGTTACCTACGTAACTAGCAATGAATTTATTGACTAGTAAAGCACCCTTATATCCCAAATGAAACGAGAACTAACTCAATCACCTGTTTCCTGCTGCATCGGTCACTGGGTACTACTAAACTAGCTCTACTAATCCAATAACAAAGTATCCCATGTTCAATACTAGCACAAACATTGATTGATAAAAAAATACGTTGTTTAAAACGAATAACAATATGCAGTTAAGGAAGCTTATTTATAGATTTTAATGTAATTTGTTCGTTCGCTACTTGTTTGATAATTATAAGTAGATTTGTAGATCATGTATATTACCAAGTATTTAGCCAAATATGTAATGTATTCGCAAACATTACGAAACTGTGTCATGTCATGCATAGTTGGGCTGCGATCAGCAAATCATTCAACTCTGTTTTTACACGACGCATGACCAAAAACTAGGTTCTATTAAAAGGAAGGAATTATTAACTATTCCAACGGCTTTAACCGTACTCTGGGGTTCATTATAATAGCTTTTTTAGCTACAGCTGTCTACAATTATTTATAAACAATCGCCATGCGAGTATAGTCAATATTGACACTCGTTATGACTCGTTCATCCTGTTAGTGAACGGCGGCGGCGCGGGCACTCGGTGAAACTGGATTTTTATTCGTGGTAATTATATTGCTAAATGAATATGCAACATTCGACCGCATACGTCAATAAACTGCGTCTGGTATCGTATAAATAAACCTTGTAGTCATGCAGTACATTATTACCGTCTATCGAATTATGTTTTAGTATAGACAATTGAATAGTTTCTTATACGGTAGGTCCTCATATGTCCGTTATGACCTGGCCCAGATGTTATAGTCGTTGTTACAGTAACTACAAAACACTTGTTTTTTTAAATCGTGAGCCTCCTATTGTTGTTAAAAATAGAGTTAACAAAAATATTTAGCTAACACATTTTGGTTAATACAGTTATCGCCTAGTGTCAATATTATTATAGGAAACACCGTAGCACGCAGTTAACTAAAAAATCAAAGGCCCAAACTGCCCCATATGACTTGAAAAAATTTCAGCTCCTATGCCGAGATCAAATGATCGAAACAAGTGTTTTGACACCAGAGGATTCACACGAGCTGATAAATGCTTCCTGTACGGCTGCAATGTACTACAAAGTCCGGTTTGATAAGCAGTTCCGTTCTAGAATGTTCTCGATATAAGTCCTTTTAGTAGATAAGTTGTCAGCCTGTTTTCCGGACATAATCTTGTTTATCCTTGGCTTGATAAGCGGAGGGTTCTAAGTACCTACTATATCCACCGGGCCAGACATTTATTACATCACAATTTAGACGAGACTAATTTCGTGATTATAATTGCTACTTGTATGAAACTCAAAGTCGAAATTAAGATTTGCATCTAGAAAAATGCATAATGATTAAATCCAGCGCAAAATCCATTTACATTTCCAAGTATCAATCAACCTTTTACAAGTGTGTCACCGGTCATAGTCCGACATTGTTGCACAATCATTACACTCGCGTGGTCGAACGTACGTTACGTGTTTCAGGCTGCGAGATACGGACAGACGTTCAAAGGTCACTGAGGTCATAAATTAATGACTTTGCAATGTAAAAAAAAAAGATTACACATCTTGTACTACAATTCTGATTTACAAGAATTTAATTAGTCACAAATAATACATTAAATTGAAATATGGTCATAGTATTATTTGCCTTGATTTTAATGTATGAATTGATTACATTTCAGTAATTATTTACTAATAATCGTATTTTTTTAATTGAATAAAAACGGTTATGATAACAACATCATGAATATTTTTTCCTTTCAAGCTACAGGCATTATCACATGATGTTATTATCATACAGTATCAATAATGCAATCGCCGGCAATGTCTGCAATCGGGTTAAACTTGATTTCTACACAAATGTACACATTCCTCAGACAAACACTATTTAATACTGTTGAAGGTTAATTTGAAACATCTTTTTAGAAACTAGTTGTAAATTGGTACAATAAATTAAATAAATGACTTCATAAACTTACCTTATTGACATGCGGTGATATTTTGGATAGGACAGCTTGTTTGGTGGTTTCCACGATGACCTTAGGTTGTTCAGAGACAAGGGGTACCCTGCGCTCAAGCTCGTCGATAGCGGCAGCGACCCTGGCGTCCCCGGCGGCGAGGGGCGCAGCCACGTAGGGCGCCGCTGTGGTCGCCGCGAACGTCACGCTCGCCTCAGCCGTTGATAACGCCCATTCTAGCAGCGAATGAGCACCTGCACATATTGTATTGATGTTAGTACTTAATAGAATAGGTAGGTAGCTATAATATGAGAACATTATTTCATGAAGATAATTATGATTTTTTATTTCAGTTAACAGTGCAATGGAAAACAATGTGGTAACTGTTAAAATGACAGTAACACATTAGAAAATGGGCACATACTTTATATAACACAATAGGTAGTAGGTTAAAGGTTGTGTTAAGATATGAGCATGATAATAATATGATGTTCATTGTGACCTCCAAGTCATTTTCTTGAGCTTATAATATTCATCAGTTTTAACAACACTACATAGCTTATTCTCAACTACTACACCAGATGATGATTAATTCATGTAGACAATCAGACTATTGGTTATGCTATGTTTTGATAACATTGGAATACAAATGTGTTAGGAACTAGGACAATAAATGTTTTGTCTTGACTACAATACCTTTAACTTTGGTGTAGAAGGCCCCAACCTGTCCAACTGCAGCACCCACTGTAGGCAAGGCCATTGCCTTCTGCACTGATTGAAGCTGTGGCATCGCTGCAGGTGCTGAACTTATCTCTGTAGCCATCTGATGAAACATAATTCACCTTATTATTTATGCCTTTTACAAAAAAAAAAACAATTATCAATATGTCCTATACATAAATTGGTCAGTAAAGCAAGCAAATTTTATAAGAGAATCACTAGAAAGTTAAATTCTCTATAATACATACACAAGAATGAATTTTTTGCACTAGGAAATGTTACTTAGAATTCCTTTTTAAGTGGTAGTTATTAAGTTGTGCATAGGATATGTTGCCATTATTCCAGGATTATAATTGAATACAAGCTCATAATTTATTATGTAGTTCAATTCAAATTTTTCTTTCGTACTCAAATACAATACTATAAATAGTTTAGATCCAAGAGCTAAAATATCTACCTCTTTGTATCTATAGCTTTATCAAAGTGTTAAAGGATAGTATTAGAACATCATCAGCAGCTTGCAAAATAATGGTTGAATTTACAGTCTTCACATCACATCCAGCTACCTACATTTTAACACCAATTATGATTTCCATGCACTACCTATATTATGCAAAAAACTTAAATTAAATATGAATATAGTAAATAGGTGTATAAATATAACAATTAATAAAGAGAAAAATAACAAAAACGAAGTACAGTACATAACATAATAGTACGGTACTTACTATGGTTTCAGGGATTACCTTCATGGTACAAATTGATTATTTTTTGTTTTTAATTTCACTTAGGAATTTACAATCTTGTTTCAGGAGGGAATAAGTTGTTAGAATCAGAAATACCAACAAATCTATAAAAAATCATAATAATGAATTGAATAGTCTGCCTCGTAAGAACTAATTCTTTATACAACACCTACCTTCAAACTTTCTGGCAGTGGAATATCGAACTGTTAAAACCCAATGCAAATACAATATTATAATCAGATATTATAACTTATTAAAACTTGAATAATTACACAAATAACAATATTTTAATAAACTTGTAGAACAACTTGGTAGAAACCTCGAAAAGTTTTGACGTCTACTATTTATGTACGCCGTCCAATGACTAAAGAACATCCATGACGCCGTCTGATGAATGAAATGTGAAATGACATGACAACTTCAGTTTTGAATTAATTACTGACCTGACACAATACACCAATTGAATGAGTTATTATTATTATTCATTCCATTGGACTTTGAACTGGCTGCAGTCTGTAATATCAAGCAACTGTCACAATTGTCATGTCATGATGTCAGTCCGATGTCACTTGTCAATGTCAATTTGAAGTGGGTTAGTGATTAGTGGGCGAGTGTTTTGTAATTACAGCTGATCAGTGAACAAAATAAAAATATGAAAATAAACTTAACTTACAAATAATATTGAATAGTTGTTTTCGTATTATAAAAAGGTTTTTGATTACTTTGCATAGATTTTTAATAGAATAGTATGGCGACTCTAGTAAAAGAAAAACGTCGCGAAGTAAGTACTATTTTAACTCGATACCTACCTACCTACGTCTTTGTTTTGTTTTGCGCACTGTTATATATTACTGAGCACTTTATAATTACTTCGTAAAATTAAATATTTACATTAACAACATTCGCTATTGTTTTGTACACCAGTAGGAACGTTGTTTGTTTGTTATGAAGAACCTTATGCAGACCTCTTAAGAATTTTATTTGTGTAGGATTTTTCAAATGTTTTGTGAGGAGCAATTTTAGAAATACCATTGTCTAATAACTAATTATTATTCTCTTACAACGAGATTTTTCTATTTGTAATTGTTATAGAAAAAGAAGTCTAAAGAAATACATGCATCCAAAAAAAAAGTAGATTTGCCATCACTTGTAAGTGATCTATCACTTGAAGGTACACAATCATTAGCACAAAATCTGGAATCAGTTGTACCAATCACTGAAGTATGTAATGAGCTCAAACAAACAGAAGTGGATGAAGAATCTGAGGATAAACAGGCAACTAGTACTGAAGATGTTAAAACAGAGAAAGTGGAGAAAGAGGAACAAATAAATTCTGATATTATAAGTTGTGAACAAATATCCAATGTAAATATAGACCATAGATCTCAAGTAGATAATAGCCAGAGTGCTGATGTAAATTCAGATAATCTATCAATAAATATTTGTCATAATACAGAAAATGTAACAATGAATATAGAACAATCTAAAGGTGATATCAAAGAAGTAACATCTAGTCGTGAACATACTCAGAATTATAGTAAACTTTATGATTGCTTGGATGAAGAAGTGAAGAGTCTTAACAAAATTGAAATGGATATGGCACCATCAGCGCCAATATTGGAACAACCTCAAAATGTAGCCCCAGTGTCCATCCCAGTGGTAGATCATAAAACTGTTGAGATAACAAAACCTAAATTACAGTGTATGCCTCTAGAAGAAGCTATCAGAATATATGGTGGAAAAGAGATAGCAGAAGTCAAAGCAATGAGTGAAAGAGAGGAAGCACTTGTTGAGGGTGGCCCTGTTGCTGGAGCAGAACATCCGTTAGTTGATTTGCTTTCAAGTTTCAGGTAAGTTTAGAGTATGTAATATAAAACCATAAAATGTATGAGATTAGGTTTACAAAACTATATTTTTAATCATCTTATTTCAGGTTATCCCTAACTGCTGTTGAAAGGGAAAGAGCACAGATAAGTTGTAATTTAATAGATGAAGAAAAAGCCAGATCAAAGTTGTGGTTGATTCAAAAGCGAAGTATTAATGTGTCTGAGACGTGCAAGTGTGGTGCCAAGGTGGATTTCAAGGCAGTGTTCGACCATGCTGAGCTGTTGAAGGAGAAGTTGCCGGCGGCGCGCATGCGATTACAAGCTATACTAAGGGATGTGCAGGAGTCATATTGTCATCACCAACATGCTGCATTATTGGCATACTGTCAGGTTAGCTTTACATGACAATGTATTGACCTTTAAGTGTGTTAGTGTGGTGCTGAAATATAAATGGTCGGTAGAGTAGCATGTTCTAGTGGCTTTGTCTGGAACGAATTGAAAAATAAAGGAAGAATAGGTTAAAAAGTCTCACCCTAACCCTAATATAGTTTATTATATAAATGACAAAGCATTTGAAATGCACAAGCAAAATTAAATGGTACATTCACCCTTGCTACTTATTTGTTATATAACCTGGTTGTACACTAATCATTACAGATTGAAGATTTAATATCAGAGACAATAGAGAGCAGCAAGATAGCTATACGCGAGGCGTTGTCGCTAGTACTACAGGCGCTGCGATTGAGTGATGGTACTACTGAGGCGTACCCGCATGCGTTGCGTCGCTGGGCGAGTGCGCTGGCGGCGGCGTTGGTGGATGAACGAGACTTGAGGCAGCTTCTGTTTTTATTGCATCATCTGTTTAGGTGGGTTTTGATATGAAATTGTTAATAAATATTGCTTATTAATTTGACCTTGAAGAGTGTTATTTAACGCAATTATGTTTTGTTATGAGTTTTTAAAGTATGGGTTTCTGTCTATCATACTGTTTCAATCGCCCTTGTTTGTGTTACTTCTTGACAAAACGAACGAAGTTGGTCTTCCTACGCTGCCGCTCTCTACGCAGGGGCAGTGGCGTGGGGTCTACGGGTCCCAAGGCTAACCTTTTTACCCGGGTGTGAACTCAGGGGAACTAGTGTCCCCCAGACTACTTCTTGACAAAGAATGTATGAACCTATGACACTAGGGAATAGGCTTTTTATAATGGACAGTTAAAGTTGACGATTCTGCCTTTCAACTGATCCACGAAACTTTATGTCATTCACTCCAGTTTAAGCATACTCACAATACAGCCTTTCTCAGTATCAAAAATAGTAGGTATAGGTGATTAAAAACGAATGTTGTAGACAAACGCGTTCAGTGCGGTGGGCGGGGCAGATAGTGCGGCTCAGCGTGACGGACACGTTCTCAGCGGCGCGCGTCGTGGCCGTGCTTGATCTACTACTGGCCCGCCCCGGACTAGACACCGCTGTTGAGTGTACTGAAGGTATTCATTTTATATTGAGGATAACTTCTTATATAGCCATGATGACCACTATATCTATATAGCGACATTTTATTATAACTGTGTTAGTTGTGTCAAACTTGTAAAATAAATGACTGATTTGATTTGTATAAAGCCCACTGTGACATTCATAGGTCACAAAACATTAAGTGAAATTGTAAGTTCCTATTACAGAAGGAGTAATTAATGGGTACAATTATTATTATTATCATCATTATCTTATTATCATAGGTATTGTTATATGAGAAAACTAACTATATTTTTTTAGTTATTTACATATCCAAAAATATAATTGTTATCGTATATTTGTAGGGGTGGAGGCGAAGGTTTGCAAGTTATAAAAAAAACCGATGTTACTAATTTTTAACTAGCCGACTCAATATCTTGTGGTGTATGTGTAGAGCTGGAGGCGTGGGAGGAGGTTGACAGACGGGGCGGCGGCGGCGCGGTGGGGGAGGGGCGGCTGCGCGAGCGAGACCTGTGCGCGCTGCTGGCCGGCTTGCCGCTGCACGCGCTGCTCGCCAGGCTTACGCTGTTCGCACGACCGGTAATACCTATCATCTACCAAGTTCTCGATGGCCGTAGCCTTATTAAATGATTTCAACTACGACAATACGAGAGGGGGGGCTGTGTAATGTATCATTATAACAAATGTATCCTTTGGTATTAATACGCCCCCGCTGATGTCGAGGTGTATGTATCGTTGTCATTTCGTTAAAAACAAAATTGACGTGCGGGCTTTTGAGGAACGCTCTCGAAATATTCCGAAACTAGTCAGACCTAATTTAGACATGCCACGTTAGTAACTACTAAACTGTACTAATAAAACACCAATATCTGTTTACAGGATATTCGTACGGGCAGCCCGCTAGAGTGGGGTGACGCGAGCGGCGGGCACGGCGTCGTCAAGTGTTGCTGCGGAACGCGCGCGCTGCTCGATGTGTTCGCACGCGCCGCGCACGCGCACGCTACCTACACGCGCCTGCACGACATCCTGCGTGCACTTGCTTACAAACTGCTGCATGCCTTGGCCGCCCTGCATATGCATTCGAGGTGGGTTTGCATATTAAGATGCTATATGTAATTTTAATGGTAACACATATTACTATATTACATAGGTATACTGTATAAAAAAATTTA
>LGAG01000778.1:367762-379184 GCA_001278395.1 Lerema accius
AATATTTCATCGTAGGAAGATCGGACACGTAAACTGTAAGTACCTAAACGTATTCTTTAAGTCTTCCTAAACACGATTTTTCCTTTTCCTATAGGTACTGAAGAAGCCTGTTGGAAGCAAGCTGTGTCGAATGTCATATTTTAGTCATCAAAAGAGGTAGTTTTACGCAAACGTACGTACGCATTAGTTAAGAAGCTACTTCCGAAAATTAACAAAAAAGGAAACAATCCCTTTAAATGTAAAAATTCCTTCGAGCCGGATTTGAACCAGCGACCTATGGATGACAGTTAACCAGCTACAGTCCACCGCTCTACCAACTGAGCTATCGAAGGTATGGAGAATATTTTGAACTAAGAAGATACTTAACGCATCGCAATGGCTCTGATGCAACTAACCAAGTATAGTTACGTGTTTCGAAAGTAAACTATACGTATCTTATATACTGGAAACGTCATAATTTTTAAGTAAATTAATACCCAGTCTTTTTTTTATAGCAACGAGAAGCCTTATTCATACCTTCCCTTTATTTATAATACATATTTCATCGTAGGAAGATCGGACACGTAAATTGTAAGTAAACGTACTCTTTAAGAGTCTTCCTAAACACGATTTTTCCTTTACCTATACTGAAGAAGCCTGTTGGAAGCAAGCTGTGTCGAATGCCATATTTTAGTCATCAAAAGAGGTAGTTTTACGCAAGCGTAATGTACGTAAGCTGTACGTAAATGGAAACAATCTCTTTAAATGTAAAAAAATCCTTCGAGCCGGATTTGAACCAGCGACCTATGGATGACAGTTAACCAGCTACAGTCCACCGCTCTACCAACTGAGCTATCGAAGGTATATTTAATCGTCCAAAATGTGCGTACACTCCGAACACGCAACGTGACGTTGTAAATGAAAGGTGTTTCTCAACACGTACCTCTCAACACGTACCTATTAATCGCGTAATACGCATTTCGTAATGCAGATCACGAGTAAAAGATGTAGGTTGTCGAAGTAGGTATGCAAGACGAAGTCGCGTCACACTTAATTTAAATTGCACTTAAGACAAAAAATATCTATTTATTTTATTCTGCTTCTCACTTAGTTTTTGTTTTGTCTGACGAACAAACGGTCTCAGGTTCGATTCCATAATACTAGCCATTCATACGAGACAGGATTTTTTTTCCATTATTTCGCTGATGTAGGTAAATAACGTTCTTGGTAGCTACATGATTTTAGGTCATAATCAATTAGGTACTATTAGGTATTTTTGTTATGGTATGAGATGACGTGATCGATAAGGCCGCAAGTTATTTTATTTTACCTACTTACCAAATGCCATTTAAATATTGCTATTATAATACCTATAGCCTATGCGTTAATTAAGTACCTTAAATTAGATACGTATCTAATATTTATTAATGTCATGTAAAATTATCACAAGTTTTCTCTCGGAGTCTCTTTGTGATAAAAAGTTTGCCGACCTTTGCGCCAAAATACAAATAAGTAGGTACAATATATAAATGCACTGTCGTATCTACAGCTACTCGTAAATAATCCCCGTACAGCTGTCCTTACATGTTTCCCAAGTCCATAAGCGAGGAAGGTCTTGAGTGCGGCGGCGTCGTCAAAGAGCCGCAGCGTGGCGCGTGCGGCCGCCAGCCGGGAACTCGCCTCCAGCAGCGACGTGCTCTTAGCCGTGGCACCCCATAGCTTCAGTATGTAGCTCGTCAGAGACACCACCTGCGTTACCGTAATCTTACCATTATTTTGGTACATTTGTGAATAACGATACGTGAATAATATTATAGGTACTTACTTACCAATAACATTTAAAGTTCTTACAGTTTGTAATTAGTAGGTTAATTTGATTTCTAGCCGTATACCTAATTACTATAATATACAGACACTGATATTATGTATGAAGTACAATAACTACTCTACAATCATGTAGGTATCTAAATGTAGGATGCGGGTAAATACTAAACGGTTTTACTTCCCATCAGTTCTATAGAATTTCAATTTACGTACCCCATCAATTCACTACTACACTAAAATATAACCCATCATCTTCTTAATGATGACATGGCTTGGCTTTCCAGTTAAGATTCCTACATTAGATCCTATAATTGTTTGTTTAATCATTAAACAGTTACACTAGTCACAAAGTATTGATAACTAACAAAACCATGAGTTGAATAAAATTACGTAATTGGAAGCAAACGCTTCTTGATTGAAACTTCTTGGCTGTTCCTACCTTATCCCGATTAGCATGTCCCTGTAGTAAGTCACAGATCTCATCTATGATCTCCATGGCTGCCTTCCACCGTCACTGTCCGTCGACATTCACCACCACACTACCTAATTCATCAACACGAACCACAAATACTAGACTATTTTATCATTGTTTTAGATAAGATAATTCAAGTAAAATACTTACGAATTACATTTAAAAGACGCATTACATTGAAAAGTTGACAGGTGAACGTCGATCTAATATTGCATAGGAGGTCTGGCTTCGAATCCTGCATAGTGCTTCGGTATTTGCAAATTTAATATTTGCATATTTCATAGGGAATTTTTTTAAATAAAAATATCTATGGATAACATGCATGATTATCGGTTAGCGAGTATTCTATAGGTAATATTGGTAAAATTTCTTGTCAAATATTAAAATTCATAATCAGTCAATATTTACTAAAACCGTTAAAATACTTATTAATCTCACAACATTCTTCTAAGTACGACGATGATCCCGTAATAAGTATAATCAGACACTCATTCTCCCGGTAGCAACAGTGTAATCGATTTCATCGTAATTACATTCCAATCGATGAATGACTGGTGCCCAATTATCGGTTTTTAAGCCGCTCAAATGAGTTTTCGAAGCCTGGGATTATGCACAATGTATTTATGCCGAACATATTAGGTACCAGAGTTTAACTCATGTTAATTTCTGGGGAAATGGTTAAAAATCTATTTGATTTATCTAAAATGCACTCATCAAGCGTATTAATAAAATTAAAGAATACAGGAGACATGCTTTCCGGTTTCGCATATAAATCTATTATTAGATTAAGTATGTAAGTTTTTATATAAATGGACATCAAAAATTCCTTCGAGCCGGATTTGAACCAGCGACCTATGGATGACAGTTAACCAGCTACAGTCCACCGCTCTACCAACTGAGCTATCGAAGGTATATGTAAGACGGTGAAATGTATTTACGACTTTAACGTGAGACGTAACGCAGTGAAAGTCATGCTGCTGTTTTAAGAAATTACATAGGTAACAAAGATTGTCTTGAAATCCATGACACACTAACATTGGCCTTAACTCACTGTAGCAGTCATTAAGAATGAAAAAATTACAATAAACGTTTGAGGGTACCCAGAGTTACTAGCCAAATTTCAAGTTCGCGCGGTTTTCTTTAAATAAAAGGTTCTTGAGTAATTTATCTCACAAAACATACCAAGTGGTGATACTACTCTATCTACTTGATAAGCAAAGCATCTCAAATTTTTAAGTGTGGCTGGATAAAGTTTGAGATCAATACAAGACCGGCATAAGAGACATTTGTTATCTCAGTTAATCTAAAATGCGATTGTAGTGCTACTGTTAAAGATAACGCGACGATGAATATGTCAAAATTCTGAGTGGGCTAAGAATAGGCGCGTACTGGGCAGCTAGATGAACATTATGACGTTGTATGGGAGCCCGCATAGCCACGAATTCCTTAAATATTTCGGCTGCCGCAGCCTGGCTGCTTAGTGCGCCGCCTAGTCTTAGAGAAGTCATGTATGGAGGGTAATATGACAGCACCAAGTTAAGGCTGGTATGAAGATTAGCGAGTGGGACTATCGCTGCTAGTACCTATGGGATTCTATAGGTACCAAATAAACGAAAGACGTAACTTTAATTTCGATATCGGTGCTACCAGCTTGAAACAGTCGGTATATGACAATTGAACCGCTAACATGTGCTTGAAGTTGCCAGCGCAATTATACAGCCAGTCTAAATTGATTATCGAATTATTGTAATTTTGTTTTCAAAATGGTCTAGTAAAAACTTTAAGCAATTACATACAATGGGATAATTAAAACAACTGTCTTCGAACGTCATTATATGTATTTGAAAATTGCAACAATAATTTTAATTTCTACCCTGTACAGTAGGAAGTCAATATTTGTACAACTGTACCATTTACAGTAGGTATCGAAAGCAGTAATACCTATAATACTAAAATATACTATACACAGTACATACCTACTTAATGAAAAGCTCTATTTGTAACTTACAACACAACATCTACACATCGAGAAATTAAGTACAAACTATAATTTCCTATTACACTGCAATACAGGACTACCTTTTTTAATATTACACTGTGGATTTCTACTAAATATTGTTTATTTATAGGTCGTAATAGTCTTGTTGAAATTATTTGTATTATTTGTTATATGTTATTTATATTATTTGTTATTATTGTACAATGTGTTAATTCATATAGTGTGGTTACGCCGATATAAGATTTATTTTAAGAATTCATTTAAATTATAATTTAAGGTTTTTTATCACCAAATACCAGCGATTAGTACATAAGCGATCGCTGCCAAATATACGAATATTTATTATGTGTCATGTATTGTACATTTATCCATAAAATACTACTGTACACAAGGGCTAAATTATAACTATCTTTTTTGAGTTTTTAGTAATATTAATGGTAATTGATGGCCAGCAACAATATGATGAAAATAATACAATAACATAACAATATTTACACAGGTACAAGTATAAATTATAGCATTTTTCGCTTTAATTAGCCTTATACTAATAGTAATTGTACAAAATTAATAGACTTCATTTCATGCAAAATGTGCTGTGAATATCAACTTGAATACAAGTATATTAAACATGTACAAAATATTTTATATATTTAACAATTACAGAAAATATAATTTTACACATATACATGTGTAGGTATATGTAGGTACAATGTGCAATCTCATAAAACGACGTAAGACAAAATACAATTCACAATAAAATACTTGATGCGTAATTTATATAAAATACTTCATGAAAAGGTCAATGAAATTGAAAATTATTCCAGTTCAAACAAGCATCGGTAAAAATTTAACGTAACGTTTTATTAAAGTAAAACTTCGTTTGTTGCATCGTTTACAACATTAAGATGATTGTCAATTTCGTGGTTTGATTACCTGCATTCTCAATTGCTCGCATTGGTATATAAAGTAACCCATTCAATTGCTTGAAATAGTTAATTTTTTGGCGATCAAGTTATTTTAGTATTTTTTACGAACGGATAGGCACGTAAAATCATCTTTCAGCGCTGTACTCATAAATAATTGAACTCGATCTTTATTTTTTTTGTTCATGACACAAAAACTAAAGTAATGTGATTTAAACGTCCGTTAAATGAAACCTAATCATTACTCAACCAGATAAAGAATAGGACCGTGGATTTCCCAGCTACTGTATGTGCCTCTTTCGAGCACAACTTTTGTTTAATTGTTTAAGACATTTCATTCAAACTTCAATATAAATGGATGACATACTTTAAACCCATCCTTTATCAACTCTCATAATAAAATACAAACTAAACCCAGCCAAATTACTTCAAGAGTCGTTTCCTGGCAAAGTACATGGCAATACCGATGACTGACGACGTGGTGGCGATGGCTGCGACCTTGGTGCCGCTGATGCGTTCTCCCCACAGCACGCCGGCGGGGAGACAGCTGACGGCGTGCGTGATGTCCAGCAGTAACTTACCAGCAGTCACCGTCTGGAGTGCCAGCCGCACGTCCAGGTGTCGCCTCGCCTCGCTGCCCGCCTCCGACCGCTGCAGGCAGTCTCTACTCCACCATAGATGACGGAGCGAGCGACAGGTTCTGAAATGTATAGATTTTGTATATGTTAATAGAGTATATAGACTAAAATAAATTTCGCAGACTGTATAAATATTTATAACATACTCTAATATAAAATTTACATAATTATCATAAAATTACTCCGACGACAGTTATTAGAATAAAAACGTGAATCCAAGGTCGTATTTTATTTATTACGTCGTTATTATCGCATACATTGATGGTTATATAAGAAGCAACTGACAAAAATACAGTATAGATTTTAATAGTTGTGTATATTCAAAAACATTTAAATCGGGATGTCAAGTTTGCACGAAACCTAAAATCGAACCCGAGACGCTCCGTTAATACTCATCCATCAATTAAAGGGGAAAAGGATTATTTTATTCATTCGTATTAATTCATTGCAACGTAATACAGCGAAAATAAAATATTTATCCCGGTAATAACTATGAATAACTCAATTGCTAGCATGTTTATTCCTTTATTAATTGTAAAACCTGCTTCAAGGAAAACCCTCCTATAACTTCAAGTCAAGTCTGTGTTTGAGTCAAGTTTCGTTGACACAAAATTAACATGTAATGTAAGTAATTTCAGCGAAAATGCGAGATTTTAATTACTATGTATTTATGTCAATACAGCTATATCTAATTAGATATGGATTGTTTAAAATGTGTTTACCATGTCATTGTTATCTTGATTTTTTGATAGTCAATGATAGATCCACCTAAAATATTAGTGGAACTGAGATATAAACTTAATAGATACATTTTACAAAATATTTTTTTCAACCATATTCTGTATCACCACAGTAACTGTTTGTTATGTCAATTTATCTGCCCAGGTATATAAAGTATTTTCTTTGTTAACTGTTTCTCTATAAGTCATAATAGTCAGTACCCATAGATGCTATAGACCTCTGAATGCCTTGTAGTACTAATGGGTTAAAGCCACACATATAATAGTAAAAAAAATGTATAGAAACCACAAACAATAACTATAAAATCTACTTGTCTATGACATAATATACTCACTGTATAAGTGATATGTAAAGGCTGGCAGCCCACAACACTGTGCTTAATATATCCAGTCTCTCAGCAGTTTGCGGTGACAGTCTCAGAATGCCAACATCTTGCAGCCAACATGCCTTCTCAACTGGCAGGAATGCCTGGTCCACTATATTAGCTAGTACACCCAAAGCTGCACCAACTTTGGAAGACTCCTGTAAGTGATAAAAGAGAAGTTCTATTATTTATAATCAATTTATTTTGTCAGGTTTTTATTTGACTTCTGCAAGCAGATGTTACATATAGGGATTCAATATTTTATATAATTTGTGGTTATGGGTATAATTTCTTGTCAGCAATATAAAAGAAAAAACACAGGCAAACAAGGCAGCCTTTATCAAAAAAAATAAAAAACAAAACAATAGGTATTATGGAATAAATGCAGTTTAACAAAAATTGTGTTTACTTACATGTTTTCCCAAACCATAGTTGTATGTATGCCGGATCATAGGAATGTCATCAAACAATCGCAACATAAGCCTGGCATTGGACAGCCGAGAGCCAGCTGCCTGCCATGGCTTGTCATCTTTGATACACCCATATAATTTGAATGCATAACAGGCTAGTCGAACAACCTAAAAAATATGAATAGCACCAGTTAGCAACATATCAGTTTAAACTGTATTTCGTTTTTCAGAAACAAACCAACAGCTTTATAACTTGAAGATTAACCAGTTAACAAGTTTAATCTTGCTTAGGGCAAGTACACAATATTTGGGCAGCCCTAGTGATGTAGGATTCCCCATATTGTTTACTTGCATTCTCATGAATTTTCTTCATATGACCATTTTTATGAACATGAAACTCTCACAAGAAAATTAAAAAAATATGCATAATCATGGGAATTAAAAATAATTGATAATAGGCAAATAATTGCCCTAAACTCGTAATACTTCGTTTTATTGATAAACTATTATCACTAGATTAAGTATATTGACAAGCTTAAACAAGTTTTAAGTAATTTGCAGTCTATTTCCTGCTTAGGAGACCTTCCGCATAACTTACCTTGTCGCGCCCGTTGTAGCTATCCAAAAGTTCGCAAATATCTTCAACAACAGAAGACATTTTGCACTATATTAAAAACTTTGTAAAATATTTACTATTTATCTTATCTATCTTACAGGTGATTTAAAAAAATGTCCAAGCGTATGATAGCGTAGATCGGCATTTGATAACTACACCATAAAATACCATTTCTACATTCTCTGAAACGTGGACCTTGGAACTGTTTCGAAAGGCCACTCTACAACACAGCACAACACAAGTAACCACAACCCGGCACTAAAGTTGATTTGAATTAATTGCAAGAGCAAAATATCAGGCGAGAATACGGAAATAGGTAAACCAGCTGATGCAACGTGAAAGTGACTGATAATGATAATGACAAATAGTGACAATTGAATGGACTTTATCAATATGTCATACTTCTAGAACATTGACATTGACATCTAAAATGATAAAAAATAAATATTAAAATAATTTCAACAAAAGCATTTAAAGAATAAGACTGAATTTTATTTTCAGTTATGAAAATGAGATAGATAAGAAGGAATAATATATGAGGGGCATAGGACTCAGAGATGTAGAAACAGGAATCAGGAAGACGGGATGTCTTTTTTTTCTATTTTACGTTACATGTCAAGCTGTCACTGTCAACTTTTTGTCTAAAAAACGTCAATATTATTAAGTTGTCATAAAAAAAAATGTCATAGTAAAAAGTAGTAAACAAAACATTGATTTAATTTATCTAAAGTTCAATTGTAATTATATCTGCAATGAAGGTTTTTCCTATAAAAGATATTCCTGAATTCTCTAACAAGGAACGCATAGTGGTGGTTGGAGTGATAGGGAAGTCTCCGTACCGGTATCCCAATAAAACCGCCCCTCTGTTGCATTCGGTTCAGTGTGACGAAGTAAGAATGTAATATTTTTTACAATACATGAATTATGTCTATTATAATGCCAGTGGCGTTACCTAAAGGCTTGTAGCGAATAAAATGTGGCCTATAATTATATTTTAATGCATGTTTTAAAAGTATAACCTAAAGAGTTGTAAACAAAATTTATACTTAAATTTGAATTGGCATTCTTATTAAATTAATTGTGTTGTCTAAGAAAATTAATCTGGTAATCTCATATAATGGCATAATAGTCTTCCATTGCTGTAGTTCTGTATAATTTAGATTATTTACATTAAATAATATCCATGTAACATTATTTCATTCATGATTAAAGAATGGAATTGATTGCCACTGGGATGAGAGGCGTGGAATACTATTTCTCCATGCAGTCACATACATGGACACTAGGCGATTGACTGAGCTTGCTGCCAACCTCAGTGACAAGTCACCAAGCACCATTAAAGATGCCGATGCTACCCACTGGCTGGTGGCATCTGGGGAGCTGGCCATGGAATCCTGCAAGGCCATAGCTCTGATCTTCCACCTATGTCATATTGTGGTACTCTCCACACCTACATCTGTGTTTGATCTTGGCTACTTGCAATTGTTTAAAGCTGTTGATGCTTACAGGTGAGGTAATATTTGTTGTTAATACTGTTTAAGCCAATAATGTATCACTTCAATCTCACCTAGGTTGTAAGGGTTTTATACATATAATCTAATGAATAAATAGATCACATATTGATACTATATTCAGATTGCAGACTTTTGTGACTATACTAATTTGTTTTGACTATACTTTTGCTTAGTCCTGAAGTTGTTACCTTGATTGGCTACTTTTTTACAAATGTTCCAATTGCATATACTGTAAAATTTTTATGAATAATATTAATATTGATGTAAGTAATTAATGATATTGATGAATCTGCTTAATATTGTCTTTTGACTTATGTGTCAGGAATGAATTAGCCACTCAAACATCAACCGCGCTATGGAACGCGGGCGCGGGCGGGACATGGGAGACGCATGGGCGGCCCTGTTGTCCCCGGCTACTCTTTCACTTCAGACGTGCGCCCGCGCCGCTCAGGAAGGCCCCCGCCTCTCTGAAGAAACTTGAACACTCTGTTGAGGACCAGCTGTACTTCATACTGAGGAAGTCTAGGATCATTACTAATGTATGGTAAGCTATTGTTATTGAAAGTAGACTGTATTATTTAACAATAAGGTCAAAAATTACATTTAATGATTTTTTTTGAAATTTAGATTTTTTTTAAAGAACATTATTTTGAACCTTTGATTTTTTTTAAAGAACATTATTTTATTTTATGACATTTGTTTAGTGAGCTATTAATTCCTAAGATAAAACAAATGATTTGTATTCGAATTTGTTTCTCTAGTTGACTATCTAGAGTTCAGCAAACAATAACAAATTAAGAAAAGAAATTGTCATCCCACATTCTAAATAAATTAAAATTAATATTACAGCGCAAAATCCCTTTTCGCAATACCCAAGAACGAGGAGTTTGTGTACATAAGTGCAGAGGAGGACAATGGTCACGCACGCGACGTGAGCTCCCTCTTGCGAGGGCTTGTGCAGCTATGTGCGAGTGGGGAGTTAGCCCCGCCCACCGACAGACCGAGCTTTGCGCAGTTTCTACAAGGACATGTCGACCTCGCGTTTGGAGAAGGCTTTGACGACAATGTGGGGAAATATGCTATGAGCACGTCGTTTTTTGAAGTAAGTATTAAATAGATATTTTTAATTTGGGTTTCATAGAATTTATTAAAGAATTTGTTTGTGATATGAGTAGTTATGATTAACTTCTCTGATGATAAGTCTTCTTGTCAATGGCATGTAAGATTCTAATCTTGATATCTCAATAACCAATTGACTTTTGCTGTGTAAATTTTCTGTATTCAGCAAAGTTCTATTAAAAATCGTTGTTATGGATTGATACCAACACTAAATCAGGCTTTAAATTAGCTTATGGATGATAGTAATATTTCAGACTACTAACTATATTTTTATATGTCAGCTCCCTAGTGCGTCGTCGTGGCGCGTGGCGGCGCGCGCACTGACGCCGGTGTACCTGCAGGAGCTGTCGGCCTGCAGTGACGATGGCGGCGACAACTTGGGAGCACTGTTCGATGCACTGGCCACTGATGTCCGGTTCTCACAAGCTAGGTGTGCTAAGGTATGTTGATTTGATGCTACTGAGTTTAATTGATTTACTCGTAGTAAAATTATTGAAATAACCTGGTTGGTAAAGAATGCTATTAGGGTTAAAGTTTTGTATTTATTTTGGCTGTAATTACTTTGACCTTTTTTCATACATTTTGTTATCTCATTTCCAGGTGCTGCCGATAGCACAGGCGTCTTACACTGAAGGTCTGCCGTCTCATTACTCAAGTGATCATCACAATCACAAGGTAATTTATTACTACAATAAGGTATATTATAATAATATTATTGTTGTCTCTGCTGATCTGCACTGAAACAGTGTGGTGCTCAGTACTGGGCCGTTAATAATTTAAGGTCAATGTTGTATAAGTTGTAAATCTTTATTGAAAGTCAAAC
>LGAG01000785.1:0-13781 GCA_001278395.1 Lerema accius
TTTATCTGGTTAACACGCCGGTGCAAAACTTGTCTAGTTCGGATCCCCTACCATTAGGTTTAATTTAAGTAAATTGTTATTTTTGTTCTTCACGAATCGTAGCGAAGGAAATATAGTGTGTGTAATGTAATGTAATGTGCAAATGTGTGAGTTTGGCGACAGTGGGTTTCTAGGAGCAGTGGGTAACAAGCTACCTCTATCTGTATGTAACAGATACATTCATTGCTCTGTGTAGAAGACCATGCCACAGTATTTAAGCGTAAAATTGAATTTCGTTTTCGCGGGTAATTTTTTTCTTTTTTAAGCATACCCTGAGAAACCCCCAGTGTTCTTAAATATTACCGTAGACACAAAGTTTTCGTAAGCTCTTAAAAAATAAGATCATAATAAGGTGAGGTAAGACTAACACACGGGGCAAGACTAACACTGTCTATTATCTCGATATGCACTCGAAGAAACGACATGTGTGTGTTTTAGCCGAGAACATTTACGTTTGTTCTATCTTACAGACTGGAAGAATTCTTATTTAAGCTACACGTATCGAGATAATAGACAGTGTTAGTCTTACCCCACTTTACCTTATATTTATAAGTGATTGTGAAAATCAACTACGCCATTAGGTTTTTAAATGTTCCTGGTGTAGGGTGTTCAAAATTAACAAACTTACCTCTGGCAGATAATTTTCGGTTAAGCAAAAATGTGTAGGCATTGACTCCAACTTTGGAAACAACATACGGAGACTCCCCCCAACCCATTTCCACTTCCTTGTTTTGTGTAATACAATGAATATATTCAATTGTTAATCTAAACAGCTCATCAATGCTTAAATTAGGGGAACTAAATTTCTTCCTGAGATCTTCTGAAGGTATTCGAGATAGGTGGCCAGATGAGCTTGAAATATTAATTATATTTCCATTGTCATTAATTAGGGATAAAATAGCCTCCGTGAAAGTGACCAAGCTGATTAAGTTGACTAATATTGTTTGCTCTGCTTGTTGAAATTTAGTTTCCTTCGCATCTTTCAGAAAAAGTACGCCCGCATTATTGATTAGCAAATCAATTTTTTCATTTCTTTCTCTAAGATCCGCAACGAATTTAATTATGCTTTCGTTGTTAGTTACATCGAGTTGGAGGTACTTCGGAGTTAGGCCGGCGTCTTCGAGTTTTTTACAAGCGTTCCTTCCTTTTTCTTCGTCTCTTGATGTTAGATACACAGTGCCTTTGAATCTTTCACAAAGACCTTTTACAATAGCAAACCCAAGTCCTTTATTAGCCCCGGTGACTACAGCAATTCGATTATGTGACATGTTTACACTTTGTTTGCAATATTAAGGCAAATTGTAGATATAAACATAAAAATGTTGTTGTACTATCTACCTAGTTTATATTACAATAAGATGTTTCCTACTTATCACATCATTCGAGAACCAAGTTCTTATCGATCCAAAATGTTTATTTCTGTTACGATAACTTCTTACGATTTGTGTTATCAGTAGACCTGCCTATAGAAACTTATTTAGTGCCATCTCTTTTTACAAATAAAATATGAATAATAGGAAATAAGATACAAAAAAATACTGACTCCCTCTGCGATACAGTTAATTAGAGAATCTAATCAAAAGTTTGATTACGTAAATACGTAATTTTAGGGTAATACAATAATAATTTCCATAAAAAAAATTCAAAACTATTTATGTTCCACTCTCTTCTAAAACTATTACGTCATGCTTCATAAAAAACAGCAGACTTAATGTCGTTTTGTTTATCAACTTCATTACTGACACGTGTCATGTCATGACTGGTTTCAACTGACCATAGACAGACCGTATCAATAAAATTTATTTGTGGTTATGCGTTATGTTGTGAAAATATAACGTACCGTAGAAGTCAATAATGTTTAAAATGTCAAATGTCAATGTCAAACTTTGAATCGCAAAAGTTTATTCAACTGTGTTCAACTCTAATCAACTCTTGCATTGATGCTCTTTATTTATTTAAAATAAATAAAAAGTAAATCTTATATACTATCACAGATTTCTGGACTGCTTTAGGTTAAGGAATTCAAGTATCTAAGGTGAGATCTCAGAAATAATCGTAATCGTAACTATTTATCGTAAAGTAAGTTATCAAAGTTTAGTTGATGTAAACAAACATTCATGAATCTTCTAGAAAACGATAACATTATGTCGTTGTGGCCGTCTAGACCGTTGTTCGGGGATGAATTAGTACTACGATCAATTGACTGGATGGAGCAATTTCCCTGGAAGAACGAGAGCGTAGTAAAAGCTAAGAAAGATAGGTATGAAATACGTTTGAATACGAAGGACTTTGCACCGGAGGAGATATCTGTTAAGATCGCGAATGGTTACATTGTGATTGAAGGGAAACATGATGAAAAGAAAGACGAACAGGGTTTGATTTCTCGTCAGTTTGTTCGTCGCTATGCATTGCCTGAAGGATGTAAAGCGGAAGGTGTGGAGTCACGGCTGTCTTCTCACGGTATCCTCATTATCTCTGTACCCAAACAACAAGTTTCTAAACAGGACACTGTTATTCCGGTATCATATGAAGGATCAAAATTAAAATCCAAACTTTAATTAACATAAAATGTTTTAGTTATTAAGGATGGGAGGTGGGAATATATAAAAAAATGTGGTAAGAAAAAATGTGATTAAAAAAAATAGCATTATGATTTGGTATGCTGCTTGCAAACTTGATCTATCATCTTGCACACTTCAAAAATGAAATTTATTGCTACTTTTCATTCATCATACAGAATTGTTTTCAAGCTAACTTTGAAGAAATATAAAGCACGGAACTCATACAGCCTTTTTATACACAGATATTATTAATCTACTTACATCATTATAATAATTTTTGTCTGCCATTCGAGCCATGTATATGCTTTTATTAAAATAAGAATTAAGTATAATAGTGTTGAAATAAACTTGTAAAATTTTGTTTTATGGGCACAAGCAATTTATTTTGTAAGTCTTTAATATTATGTAATGATAATTATTAGGTACTATAGGTTAGGTAACTATTATATAATAGACATTAATGTTTTCTTATTTGCAAGCAGCAGAATAGAAATAAGGTTTTTTACAGGGATATTGTAATGTAATGTATTTTATGAGTGTAAATGATGTTATTATTTACTGTAATAAATATGGAATATTGTAAATTTTTGTTTTATTTTGTAATTCCTGCAATCCTCATAGTCACAGGTCTTTTATATCAATAATATTGTTTTGTTTGGTTTATCCATCTATTGCTCCTGTATTTGCCCCCAGAATCCGTCTGTCAATTTTCAAAGAGTTACATGAATATCTGGAGGAAACTAGAGTTCTCTATAAAGTCCTCAAAGGTTTGTGAAGTCTGCCTGGTCTGTACCTCCCACATTCATGTTTATAGTGAGATAGATATAGGTTCTGATGATGATGACATAGCAACAGTCTCATAAATATCAATATTAACATGATACGAAGCTTGCTAATCAGAATCGATAAGGATTAAAATAGTTACTAAAAGAAAGATAAAAAATAAGTACATTATTTATACATACATTCATTTAACACTTTGTCATCTATTTATACATATATACTTACTTTGTTATATATAACTACGATATAGGTAAGTTATTAGATATTATTGTTATTTTAAAGTACCTATGAGTAGGTTGGTAAGAAATTAAGAACAAAAATTCGCGAATGAAATCACCGCGTGTAGTCCATATCTCGCGTTTTGTTAATCATTATCAAATTGTCCTTCAGTTCGCCGGCAGCACCTGTCCGGTATTGACGTCAACTATTGGTATGTATAATCAACCTTTTTACCTCTTTTTTAATTGCAAATATCAACTTGGGTTCCTATCCTATGTGAAATCTCACAAAAATAAATTAAAGACTATAGACCTTACTTCACTATTCTATCTATGACTTCATTCAATCATCACGTATTCGCGATTTATCATCTTGTCTGGGTGTGCGGCTTTTGTCCAATTGTTTTGGAGTTGGGAATGTGTACATTATTATTTTTGTAAAATCAAAATCAAAAATCATTTATCTAGTAGGTATCAAAGATACACAGACTACATACAAATTTGAGACTACCTCCGTTAAATATAGGTGCTTTAACATGGAGCAGAAGAAAGGGGAAAGAAACTCTCATAAAAACATTAATGATAATAATACTTATTATTTGCTAACGTTCATAATGAAGTTGGTACCTAATAGAGTCCCAATAAATTTTTTTTAAATTATCTGTTACGTTTATAGACCTCGCCAGAAACCGGTATATCAGCCACAATGAGTGGAGTCCAGCCAGAATCCCTGGCAGAATACATAGTGGTGGAATACCGCTGGGTTCTGGTATTCACAGTTCTGATGCCCTTGTCTTTACTGTGGAAGTTATGGTTGATGGTCAGAAGTTGGGTGGTGTTTAAGCTTAACAGCGCGCCCAAGTTGCATGACAGGAAAGTGAGGAATGTACAAAAGCAAGTAAGTTTAATCCGATATGTAATAGACATAAATAAATACTTAGTAGAAAAACGAGCGACGTCTAAAATTTTTTTTGGAAGTTGGTCATACAATAGAGACGAATCCAATTTTATAGCACCTATAAAAATCTGCAAAACCATGCGTACCTACTATAAACATTACGCGCCATCTAGCGTAGTCCGGTAAAATTACCTACCTACAAATAGGTAAATAATTATTATCTACATCATCTTTATTACAGTTATGATTTCGAGTTAAACTTCGAAAATGTATCTACCTAACATTAATAAGTATTTTTTTTATCCAAAACTTAGTACCTACCTAGTAACCAAAGGTCACATTTAAAATTCAATTCGAAAACACTCATAAAATAAACATATATTTCTTTGTTGGCACAAATGTTTTAAACGTGGATAAGATGGTTTCTTAGAGTAGGTAAATTCAATATTCCAGGTCAAATCTTGGTTAGCTGGTGACCGCAGTACCAAGTTATGCACCTCGCGACCAGGATGGCAGACCATGTCGTTTCGTCAGGGCCTCTACAAGAAAACCTTCACAAACATTGATGTCAATTTAGTTGATATTTTGGAAGTAGATCCGAAAAATTTGGTAAGTACTTAGGACAAAAAGAGTAATAATCAACATTTTCCGAATAACTATTGATCCAAAATATTTTCCTTGATTGTTACAAATTACAATGAATTAATCAAATTGATTACTCGTCTATGGAACTTTCTGTTTCGTCCACACTAATCTCTCTCGGACGGATTCCAAATCGCTAATAAACCCTAACGCATACAGCACCTAGGTACCTACCTACTTCATCTTTTACTTAAATAGCGTCTCCAAAACAATTGAATTTCCAGACAGTTCGTTGCGAACCTCTAGTGACAATGGGGCAGCTCTCCCGAACTCTACAATCAATGGGGCTAGCTCTTGCGATCGTCCCAGAGTTAGATCAGCTGACTGTGGGCGGTATGGTCATGGGCACGGGGATAGAGTCATCTTCGCACATATACGGACTGTTCCAACACATCTGTCTTCAGTACGAGCTGGTTCTGGCTGATGGCTCTGTTGTTACTTGTAGCAAGGTCAGTAAGTACTACGTATTACCTAATTTCAGATGATTGTAGCATTAAGATAGGAGGATAAAATGCGATTGTTAATGAAGTTCTAAGTGTGCTTAAGTAACTTTTTGTCAAACTGTGTTAACTGTAGGATTTTACTCTGTGTATAGTGTGTTAGATGTCGTCTTATACTATTTGTAGGATGAAAATGCTGATCTGTTCTACGCAGTGCCCTGGTCTTATGGCACTCTTGGATTCCTAGTCTCTGTGGTTTTGAAGGTGGTGCCAGCTAAAAAGTAAGATATTTTCTTGGAAAGAAATTAAACCTGAGAAATTGACCAAATAATAATAATCTATTGTCATTTAAAAACGTTAAATAAGGTTCCAAGTTTCTTAGACTGAACTAGCTATACTGTTATTTTCAAGCATATTCTATTTGTCAATGTTGATTTAAAATAAGTGCATAATTACATTATAGGTACTATATTAATCTAAGCTTTATTCATATCTACATAAGAACGTTATTATGTTATAGATTAGTCCGTCTCGAGTACCATCCGTACACGAATCTCTCAGAGCTAGCCAACCGATTCAGAGAGGAATCCCTTAAGACCGAACCACATCGCTTCATCGAGACCTTGCTGTTTGATAAAGACAGCGGAGTGTTAATGCTTGGAGATATGGTTGATGAAGTTGGGGCTGATGGAAAGGTATAACTACACATACGCACGCACGCACGCACGCACACACGCACGCACGTAGGTACGCACGCATATTCACACATACACACACATACCTACACAGAGACGACTGTGCGTCTAAACTTTTTTTTACGCTTTATCTTTAATCGTTTCCGTCTCAAAAACGACCTCAAATGAGGACTTTAAGGAAGTTTAAGCAAGTTACCAAATGTTGAGTGGGTTGGTTTCGGAGTTAAAAATTGTTCGGATCTTTCTTTACACATTGTTCTATTAGTTTTAGTATTAATTTCGGTCATGTTATAACATAATTATGTAATTATCACTGATAATTATATAGTAAGTACAGTATACGTAAGCACAGGTGTTCACGTCAGATTATTATATCTATAGCTATCGGCCGTTAACACCAGTTGATTTTATATCTTTTGGTTTCAGGGTTCCCTTTAATAAACACTGTTTTACTGTTCCTTCTTTCATTTCCTACATCTTAATAGATACTTTCAGTGTAACATTCTTCAATCCGTTTTTCACACCTGAACATTTTTTTTCATCTTAATTAAATAATAAATAAAATACTGCTTATCCACTACGAAGGAGAAACGTTAGTTTAAAACATATATTATGGTTTCCTCCAATTAGTTTTTCAGAAATTTGCTATGACAAACAAAATCTATAATTGTGTAATTGAATTGATTATTTGCAGTAGATAACTGTTTTAGTTAAATCCTATCGGCAAATGGTATTCAGAATGGTTCTTCACGCAAGTCAAGAAATATCTGACGAAGCAGAAACGCAGTCAGGGGAAGAACTTTGTGGAGTACATTCCTCTCCGTGATTATTATCATAGACACACTCGCAGTCTGTTCTGGGAACTTCAGGTTAGTTGTTTCTTAAGGGAATAGTCGATAAAGGAATCATCCACTTTCGACCCATAAGTTAGTAAGTGGTTATCTTTACCCGTAATAAGAAACACCAAAAGCTTGTATAATACTTTATGACAGATTATCTATCAGAAAGAGAAAAGAACTAAAGTAAGCTCCTACTATTTATCACGCTGCCTTCCTAACACGACGAGCCAGATCTCGAATGGACAGGCATAATCTGACTTGTTGTATAAAAAGCTGAAGTTGTTACACTTTCATTATTTCTCTCTTGAATTTATGTTCGTTTACACCAGAAATTGCAGCTTTAGGATCCCTATATTTTTAAGTATTGTACATTATCTTCTAAACCTCAAATGCTTACAGGATATAGTACCTTTCGGCAACAACGTGTTATTCCGCTACCTGTTCGGTTGGTTAATGCCTCCTGAAGTGTCATTGTTGAAGCTGACGCAGCCGGAAGCTGTCGCCAAGCTGTACGAGCGAGCTCACGTCATCCAGGATATGCTTGTGCCGATTGACACGCTGGAGGAAGCTATTCAGCTGTTCCATAAAGAGATACAGGTGAAATTATTGTTTGAAGCTGGTTTGAAGATATGGGGTGTAAGGTGCTCCTATTTATCCTCAAGTATACGTCAAACTCCTTTGCTGATGGTACCCCCCTGTTTAATAGTTCTTCTATCGCTCCAGAAGTATTTTTTAAGAGTGGATCATATCCAAGTATTTCGGCGGATTTGTTGCATAAGAATATGCCCATTTCGGTGGATTTGTGAGGGGTTAGTGGCTGACCCTGTGTCGAAGTTTTTATGTCGTCTGACACCACTGACACAACTTAATGATTGTTGTATAAGAATGACAGCCGGGAGCGACAGCTTAACGTACCCTCTGAAGTACAGACGCATGAAAGCAATAACAAAATTGTTTCTCTGGTCTTCACCTATCCACTCTTAAACAGCTCTTGCAATTGCTTAATTCTATGATTGTTTAAGTTCAACGCAATTCTCCTAAATCCTTTAGATTTTTCCGATTTCAATCACATCTGAGACAGGGATTTACTTGTTATGTTCACAGGTATATCCTATTTGGCTGTGTCCATTCAAACTGTTCAAAAACCCTGGACAGTTGAAAGTGAGCGTTGACGGCGACTGGCAAATGTTTGTGGACATTGGCGTGTACGGTGTACCGAAGGCTAAAGGATATGAAACTGTAAGTATTCATTATATGAATTAAAACGTCGTGTTTGGGGTTGTAGTTACACACAATAGTTTGGGTAGGTACCTACACCAATAAGCTCACTTTGGCGAAGATTGTACACTGACTATTACTCCCTCACTCATTCAACAATTTCCTTACTCATTCACCAACCCGCTCATTCAGTTATTTTCTCATTCAATCGCTCACACATTCACTTACTTATCCATGGCTTCTTCAAAATAAAATCCCTATTTCGTACGTGCTATGAAAAAAACATAAATAAAATAAGAAAAACAGACACACCTACCTTTAAAATTTTTGCCCAACTGGGAATTGAAACAAGAAATTTTTGGAGGGTAGTCGAAAATAGTTGTGCCATAGAATCGAAAGGTATTATAAGTATTTCGAAGTGAATTGAGAACAAAACGGGTTACTGTTTTAATAAAGTTGGAATCAATAAGACGCAATACAAAGCAATGATTAAGAATAGTCTTTTGTTAAATCAGTGGCTGGAATGTTGTCGGGGGTACGAGCAGATTATTCTTTTTTATAAAATGCGGGTCAATTGAATAACTTTCTTTACCCTTCACAAAGTACTGCAGACTCGTTCAATCTTAAATGTCAAGTCAATGTCAAATGACTATCAATGGGGACTTCTGTCTGACGTGTGTAACTTTTTGTATATTACACCTATGGTAGTGTGGGTTTTGTTTTTTCTTTCTAAAATAAACTTCTTCAAAAGTAGACACGTTCTAACCAAAATGTTGCTTTCTGCACTTCTCCATGTTTACTTTAACTATGCCAAATGACAAACACAGAGTTGTCTGCATCTTTGTTGAAAAGGTATCCAAATTGAACCACTCACATTAGATTATTTTTCTTTAGGTCTCCTCTACTCGTCGCATTGAAAACTTCGTGATTCAAAAGCGTGGTTTCCAGATGTTATACGCCGATACATACACTACTCTAGAGGAATTCCGTCAAATGTTCGACCACGCCCTCTACGACAAGCTGAGGAACTCCCTGCCTTACTGCAAAGATGCCTTCCCGGAGATATACGGGAAGGTTAATAAGAATGTCAGGAAATAAGTTGGTTAATAATATTTCAGATTAGTTATTGTGCAAAAGATGTACCAATTAAAGCCTAAGTACCTACTGGTAAAGTCTGTTTGTATAAAAATGTTATCTAATATAAAATGAATATTAATGTAATTTACTTGTTTCTTTTCCTTCTATAAAAATAACATGGTACATTATGGTCTGTCCACACGTTTCGTCTAAATACTTAGGGCATTTATACACGTTTTTAACGCCCTGAAGACACGCGTTTTTGATACATGGATGTATGTTTACACACTTAGATACATCACGATCTCTGCGCGTTGACAGCGCGTTTTTATACACATTAACTTTCCGAAATGAAATGAACGACAATCCAAAAACGTTGTAAACAAAAGCTGTTAAAAATAACCGTAAATAAACTGACAATTAAACAGATATTTTATAATCGTGTTGTTATTTAAGAGTTGGTGAATGAGAGCGTCCACAAACATTATTATAAGAGTAATATCGTGGCCAGTGGTTCAAGTGCGGCTGATAACACCGACCTCTTACTCAATTTACAAAAACGTGAATACACATCCTCAGTTGTTATCAAACGACTATTAGTTAACTTAAGAAACATATCTACTATGTAACCATAATAGTACTAAAATAACATTACATAAAGTTGGTTAAATTGTTACACAATTGTTGATGGATGTCTATACATATAACTACATGAGCCCAGAAAAGAATACTAGGTACTTGGTACAATTACGACACTAAAATATAGTTATCAAAATTCCATACCGAATCGTAAACGAAAAAAAGTATTACAATAACAAGGAAACACTGCAAAGTAAAATATCTGACCGTTTGTATTGCCCGTCTTCAAATGTTAATATTCTCAGAAATGTCAGGTATCTCATAAAGATGTAGGCAGTTGGTTTTTATGTTACTGCTTGTTTTTATGGGTGTGATGTTGTTCTGGCTAACGAGCACTACTATTCAGCACCTGAAATTCTAACACCTCGAAATAATATACTAGTTAGATATATACTACCTACATTAGGTACTATATACTATTAGGCTATAAGTAGGTACTACCACTTACGGCTTTGTTTTGAGAATAGTTATTTGATTACATGATTCCAGGATCATAATAAAAGTTTGAGATAAAAAACAAATTATAATTAGACGAATGAAAGCAGGTAGTTTAGCAAATTTTTATAATTTTTAATAAGACGTTTACAAAGTTTGAAATTCGGAAATAATCCGATGACTTCTGTAGATATTTATTGTGCAAATGAATGACCATGAATGACTCAAATTGCATAATACTTATTGCTTATAAGGTGACACACATAACAGGTAAAAACCCTGTGATGAATATCTACTTAACCATGTTCATCCATGGATGTAGCTATAGATCAGAGGTTCCCAAACTTATTTCTCATAGAAATATCCAACAAGTAATAGTCGCTGAGCTTCTTAAAACATTGATACTTAAGGTAAAGCCAACAATAAAGTTCTACACAATCGAAATATTATGTTCACAAATCGTTAATCCCGTTTTTATCATCCCAATGTAGACTTCCGTCGAGAAGGAATTTTGGGAATCAGTGCTACCTATAGACCTTAATCATTTGATAAGAACGTTATGTTTTTTTCTACTACGCTCATTTGTTCCGAAATCTCAGTCTATATATTTTTCGTGTATGGCCAAAAAATACTAAGCAAAGTGTTATACATAGATGCAATTTGGTAAACAAATTGTGTAACGTAGGCGTCCTCTAGAATTAGATTTTGCTGGATCTACCTGCGATAGACTCTCGTAGTACAACTATGTTATTTGCATGGCATCACAGTTTTGCCCCGCGGGAAAGGTATCATTTCCACGATAACTTTGTTGCTCTAGCGGAGATGTTTTTATTTTCTTATTGCATAGTCAGGTAGTTACGTGAAATAGTTTTGTAGTTTATTGAAATTTTTTTACGTTTAGATGAAACTTTAAAAAGCTTTCTTCAAGAGTGTATGCTGTGTGTAATTTCGATATCTTAAGTACTTAATGTAATGAAGCCTATACCATGGTTTTAACTTAGTTTAATGGATGTTAAATAATATGTATTTACACGGTTAAATAGCTAAGTTTACTGTTAAATAAATAGAAAAGTACTTCCCTAAGTATCATATCTTTTCGACGACTCTGCTTTGTTTAAGAAGAGTCTAGATAAATCTAAAATCTGGAACTGTTACGATTGCTTAACAAAGTTTTGATCAAGTTCCTTGTGAACTATGGCCTTCCTCCGGTCTGCATATACCGATGACATGCGCAGAACGTTATCTATCAGTCTGACCCGACTATCATTGGTCGGCAAGGCGCCGCTAAGACCGCGCGCTTTCTTAACAAACTAACTCGTATGTGTAAAATAAAAAAAAATTGAACTTCGAACAGTGAAAGTGTTAAGTGGTACCATAGACAAAAATAATTCCAAAAATGAAGCCCTCTTTAGTTTTAAAAATAGTGCTGTGCATCGTATCCCGGAGTTTTGTAAACGGTAAGTTTTCGAACTTTTTTTTATTAAGTAATTTAATAGACGTCTTTAATTAATGTTAATGACTCATTCGGCGTTTTCGTAAATGGGTTAAGATGCATCTGTGTAAATATTTTGTTACATATTTCTGAGCAGTTAATCGAATTGACACGATTACAGTATCTAAACATTAAGTACGAATGTAATGAGGACCCCAAATTATTCAACTATAACGCGAAGTAAATTTTATTATTTTGTCACAATATATTTTTACCGATTTAAACTTTTATTATGTGAAAAGACCATTAAGTACAGGTAAAAGTTCAAACAATACGACAGCATTAGGTACAGCAGTAGGTACCCACCAAGAGATAGAATCTAGAAATCTGGCTGAAATCAAAAGGCTTAGCTTTAGATATATTTTTTTTATTTATAGTTAGGTAACAAGATTTTAATTTAAGAAATAAATAAATTTTTACATAATTCCTCCTACTCTTGATATCAGTACCCCTAACCTGCAGTCAATTGAATTTTCTGACCACGCTTTATCATAATATTAGCGTTTAAGTGAGTCCATCAAAATTTTGGTGCATCCAGACAGGATATTCCTTCATCTAGTTAATTTCAAACGTCTACGTCTAGGACATTATTCAAGTCATCGTCGTGTAATGAGGGCTGGCACCAGGAAGTTTCTTTACAGCAATTGCTTTATGAGCAAACTAGACGGCGGCTTTTCCCGCGAAGACTAGTACCTATAAAAAAAAATTAGATTTATCTATGAGCGGGATAAAATCTCTATGTCCTATTCTTGGACGCAAATTATGTGCCAAGTTTCAGCTTAATCCGTTCAACGGTTAGAGATAAGTGGTGTAAGCCACTTCCATTATAAAATAAATTTGTTGGTCTGAATGATCTGCATTCCTCATGTACTGCATGTAGGTACATCTCTAGTGATCATCCCTAGAAAAGATTTCCTCCTCGGGAACAAAAAAGAACAGCTACCTACCTACATATTTGTATGCGGTAGGTACATACCTTCGTCTCAAAATACCTAAGTTGTAAATGGGTACTTCCTATCTATGTATTATAATCATTGTTGCTATAGAAGAAGGGGAAATTTCCAATTAGTTATTTCTCTTAAAACTGTCTGCAGTTTTGCTCTGAGCTCATCGATATCGTGCAGCTTCCAAGTTGAAAATCCCTAGAACAAATCTAACAAATTCAGTTATGTAAATGTTAACAAAACCTAGAAAATCTTTTTATCTAGACAAATTGAACATTTCCTCGGGGACGAGTCGAACAATTTTCAGCGCGGGAACTGACGTAAAGCTATCTGGTACAAAGTTTTCAAGTTAAATTTTCGTTTCGTTACTTTCGACTCCCGAAGCTCACATGTAGATAACAGAAACAAAAGCCTTACTTACTTAAGAAAATCCCAAATAGTAGTTAAGACGTGCCTAATGTTCTGTTCGTAAAGTTCTGTGCTTAATTTCCAAACCAAGTACCTACAAGTACCAAGTGCGTATAGTTTAATAGCATTATTTGACGGTAGGGTAGGGCTGTAATCTGTCCGGTTTTCCTCGAATTTAGAAGCGAGAATGTCCCAGTGGTGTTTGTTGTTGTCAATTAAAAGATGATTCTATTAAATTTCCGGGGCCTGCGTAATTTTTTTAGTTATCTAGGTGATGGCAGCCCTATTTTAGTATCGCACATTCCATTCAAGTATTAATTCAACAGTATTCTAAAACTACCCCCTCCCCCAAAACCAAACCTCTTAGGTGGGTTTTACGACAAAATAATTATCTTTTAACTTTTTAACATAAATCTAGTCTGTGGAGATAGGTACTTGTAGCATCAACTTAAA
>LGAG01000785.1:47143-57239 GCA_001278395.1 Lerema accius
GAATGAACGGGACGCGAAATGAGTTATCGCCCACCCCTATTCACAGCGGAGCATTCAACCGAAGCGGGTATTGCCCTTATCTACTAGATAAGGGTTATGGATAGATTTACTTTGATTTACGATACTACTGCTCCTAAAGGATACTATAGTCTTTCATGGCGATGATATAAATACTTTTTATCCGATGTTGGTGGTGACGTTTTTCGAGCATATATAGTATGTATGTCTTTTCTTTGGTACGCTCTACAGCCCAAATGACTAGACAGATTTCAAAATATGACGTTTCATTGGATTAATCTCCATAGGGAAGTGACATAACAAATATTATTAACAACATTTTTACATAAAAATATGAAATTTATAACATTATCAAGGCGTTGATTTATGAAGACGATTCACTACTTACTTAGTTGGCGACGCATCTGTGACATGTTTTACAAAAGTCAACGTGTAAGTGACCACATAGTCGATTAACATAAAAAGTGTAAAAGTGTACTGGCTAATAAAGTAGACGTTATGCAAAATGGACTTTCCGATATTAGGCAATTTGCTGCCTAGTTAGTAACAATTATTCCCTTGTGCGCGCAAAAGTGTACACTCTAATTATAGCTCACTGTGTATATGAAATAGTTAGCCCTTTGGTACTTAAAGTTAACCTAGTTTTATTAAACGTTTAGAATTAATTTACTGGTAGTTTAACTGTCAGTCAAATAAGTCTTCGAGTAATAGTAACTATTTTTAAATTAACATAAAACCACAAAATAGAGGTGTTATAACCATACACTATTTGACATAAACTGTGTTACTACATTGTGTTGATGTTATACCTTAAAATGGGAAATGTACGAATATATTAATAAAAAATAAAACGAAAATAATTCCCTCGTGATAATTAATAAATATATTGCGATAAAAATTTAGCGTTCTACATTTTTTTAAAGAAAAAATCAAGCCAATTGAAATCTTGCATTGATTACGTCTGATATTTCTCTAAATAAAAAATACAGTATCATACTTATAACGTGCAATTTTTATTTTTATTTAATTTACTGTTTCTCTATTAAGTATATACTTAGGTATGTATCTACATAAAAACTGTTTTTTCACAAAGATTAATATGACGTCCGCTTAATATGACGTGTTTGTCAATTCCCTTCGACGTCATTATAAACGGTTTCCTCAGTACATCGGTAAAAAATAAAGTTAGTCTACGATCTATAAGAACATAAGTATTATTTCAATCAAAATCACCTCAAAATCAAAACTACGGAAAACAGTGATAAACACACGTACCGTACACAAAGTTTGTACATAAAAAGATAATTACACATAATGTAACGTTGCATACGCACGATCCACGTCGCAACGATTGCGTTTGCGTGCGAACACCCTAAGATAATATACGACTATACTATCAGATTATCCGCACGAACGAATTAAGTTGATTTGTCAAGTAAACACGAGCATAGGTCTTCACAGTTATGTTACAACAAGACAGTGGTTCCCAACCTTTTAACATCGTTACCCCTCTTAGGAAAACTAATTTACCCCGTCTTTAAAATTTTATCAAAACAAACTTAAATAAAAAATATATTTTACGATCCTAATAATTAGGGCCTTCATTACCCCCGTAAAATTGCTGATCAACCCCTGCGGGGGTAATTACCCCAAGTTAGGAGCCCAAGCCTTAAAAGATACTAACTCAATAACACTAACAGTAACTTCTGTTACCTGATATTTACTAAGTTCTCAATTTCGCATTATAGTCTCCTGTTTAAGATATGGTACACAGACAGACTGTCATATAAGATATGAGTCATATCATATCGCCCATATTAATGAGACACCTTTAATAAAAATGCTAACAATTGATACTACAGTACCTATAGTAAGTACTGGTAGAGAATAACTTAATGATTTTTTTTTAACTGGCGAAATAGGTGATGTTTTTAGTGCGACATAGATGCTATTTTAAAGAAATAGCTGATTTTGATGCGTTATAATTGTTTAAAAAATGTCGTCATCAACATTATTGTTAGCTGTAATTAATGTAGATATTACTTATTCCTTATAGGGTTTTTAATTCAGGCGCGTCTTTTTATAATCCTGAAAAAACATGATGTTTACAAAATGCCACTTTAAAATTCAAAACTTAACGTAACGTAATGATTGTTATTTATTATACGTTATGTTAATCTTCTATAAATCGAATGTCCAACACAAAATAAGCCGTCGATAAACAAATAGAATTTTATCTGTTAGTGCTTTGTTGATGCGTTAAGAGGATTAACACTATTTATAGGTAGGTACACTATACATAATACCTGATACGGTATAATCTTGTTACGACATTTTCCTGGCGACCGTGACGTCACAAGAGGTGCTATCACGCTTCAAGAAAATGACAAGGACAGAACAACCTGTACGAATAAATAAAAGCGTAACCGCATATTTTCCCAACTGTGCTTGAAGGAGAGAAATGTTTTTCAATAGTATGTATGTTAATTTCTGAGAGTAACCGATGCATGGAGAAAACCAAAAGATCAACCAAATTAAAAGAAAATATGTGGCAAAACAACGTCTGCCCGGTCGTCTAGTTAATTATAAAATGTAACGTTTAAAAAACTGTCTTTTCAACATTATCCTACATATTTTTACAATAAATTTTGCATATAAATATAGCGTAATAAATTGAAAAAATATTAGGTTTAGTTGTTAAATTGAATTCTAATACCGTGCAAGACACCGAGAAATAGGATCCGAGCCTCCGGCTATCCTGACATGAAATCTAAACGAACGAGATGTACCTTGGGATTTGTTTATTCATCTCTTAAAAAAGCCCGCTCAGTGCGAATCGGACGTCCTATCGGTATATTTCTGCGCGCATAGGGTCGTTTCAGCAAACGCGCTTACACGCGCGCTATGATACGCGCTTTAAAAAACCGGACGCGCGTAAACTGTCACATTTCGGCGTGTTTGCTCAAACTGGTAATAACGTTCTGTCAGTATCAACATTGATACGAGCTTAGAAGCGACTCAACGCTCGTACAAGTTGCGCGTGTGTCAAAAGGCGAGCCTATACTTACGCGCGTAAAAACGCTAGTCTGAAACCGCCCTAATCTGTTAGAACTACGTACCTGATAACTCCCAATGAGATAAGCCGCGTTGAGCCGAAGCGTTTCATTATTGCTGGTGTAGAACACGATCTTCTTCTTAGGATTCTTCTCCAATTCTTCATTGAGCTTGTTACAGAACTGGTACAGGTGACAGAGATGGTACGGCCCGAAGTCGAAGTAAAAGTTCTCGTAGACAATATCATCTTCTATGTGGAAATATTTGCTGTTTCGTGTAGGCTTCGGTTTGTAGCCGGTCTTTAGTGTTGCGAAGTACAATCTATCTGGAAGATAACAGATATGGTAGTGGGATACTGGGCTTGTTAGGCTTATAGCTTATATTCCTGTCACGCTTACAGCTGGATAAGTCGAATTAAACTGTAAGCAATTAAGATTACGTAAGATTATTATATGTAATATAATACATTTTTCTTTAGAGTAAAAACCAGAAGGCGAACAATTAGCGTAAACCTGAAGTTACTTTTTTCGATAATTATCTATAGAAATTACAGTTGTAATTATCTACTTACTACCTTACGCTGCGCTGACACACTTACTTTTCGGAAATATGATATTTAAATTCATAATTGAATACGCAAAAAAATCTCTAGTGTTTTATTGAATTCCTAACATAAGACTGCAATTAACTTCAATTTATAGACCAACATCGTAAAAAATCTGTGTGTCATATAAAAAATAGTTTTAATACTCCTATTAGACCTATTTTCCAAATATTACAGCTACTTTTAGCAACACGATTCTCATTTCGCATCTTCGATATCACGACGATATCGTTAAAGGAACTTTCGTTATTATATCGTACTTCTACATAATTACAAACTTCGGTCATTAAACACGAAAATGTCTACAAAGTGAAACTAGTTAAGTTTTCCTGCCACTTACAAGTCAACAAAGCATGATTTATTCGGTCTTATCAAATTACTTGGGAACTTCACTGACATCATAAATATTGTCCTTAAAGCTTTTGGATCGTTTTCGTAGAAAGCTTCTAACTTTGTAGTGATAGCGAACTTTGCAAGTTGTAGTGACGAAATAAATATGGTAGAAAAAATGTTTATTCACTAGGGAGCATTCAAGCGTTATGTAACGCAATTTTTTAAGATTTTTGACGTTCCTTCCCCCACGTGTACACGTTACGTTACATTTAAAAATGTTGCCATTTTGCCGAATTTGAAGAATAATATTTTCTGGATTTTTAGTAATAAAAAATCATTGTTACGTAACGCGTTGTTCGACCCCTACCACCTATGTAACATATCATAACTATTTAAACTGTAACCTAAGGGTAAAATATAAACGAATAATTTTCTTAAAAACATAATGGGAGTCCGAGATTTTTGCGCCGGACCGCGGTTACATAGAAAAATCAAGTAAAATTTACATATACATACACAATTTTTAAACTAAAACTACAAAAAAGAACTAAACCCTCGCATGCTAGCCGACAATTCAACGGTTCATTTATTAGTCATTTCAAACTCCGCCAGACTAGACTGAATTTATTATTTTTAATTTAGAGTCGCTCGCATAATTCTTTCTTTTTTATTGTTACAAAAATCTCTTCTATTACATTTCCTCCGCCGACAGTATTACATTTTCAACGTAAGCGGGTGAAATGGAGCGTTGGAACGTTTAATATATTTTTTTCTACAATGCTACTAATATTGTAACTGTAAAAGTTTGTAACTATGTTTGAATGTTTGTAGTTCTTCAGGCTCTAACCGTTGAACGGATTAAGCTGAAACTTCTCACAATGATAGTTAGCATCCAGGATTAAGATATAGAATAGATTTATCGCGATTGTAGGTTCCCTTAAGGTGAATCTATTATTTTTTAAACTACCTTTTCGCAGGCGAAGACACGGGCGTCTTTTAGTCTAGTGAAACATGAAAGTGGGAAATTGAAAAAAATCAAAATCAAACCTCTTTCGTAATGCTAAACAACAGGCGAGGTTATGTTAGCAAGTCGTGGATTTTAATAAAAGAACAAAGGTTTCAATTAAAATAAGTAAAAGAAAACTCTTTTATTAGTGATCGACTTCTTTCTTATAACAACCCTTTATTCCTCTTCTTTTTTTATGCATTTAACTGTGAAAGATGTGAATTTGTGAAACAAATGTAAATACTCTGTTATAGATTAATAAATTCTATTTGTAATTTAAAAAATCAACAGAAGGACGCTTTAAAAATAAACCAAGTAGAAACAATTTTAGAACTGTGACATGAATGTTTTATTATATCATAACTAACGTACAGAATGAGTCTATTATTCTAGCGTGGAAGCTAGCTTTGCGTGTCGGTACTTTGTATCACTACACATTTCGAATGAATATTTAACACGCGTTATATGATGTGACAAATGTATAGGTACTTTTTGTTAACACGTACCTAATTTTGCACTACTTTAGGACTTGCTTGCGGTGGAAATTTGACCATACACAGGATGATGGGATTAGTTTTATGATATACCTTACAGCGCTATATCTGTTATTTAGGAAAGTTACCTATTCTTAGCACCATCTAGTGGAAATGTATGACGACATCACTGCAAGGAAATCTGAGCTTGTGTGTTATATTCATTAAACATCATCATACTTAATAAAAATGTTGATTGACTGACAGACACGCTACAGCCTAAACGGCTAGACCTAGAAGCATGAAACTTGGCACAGGGGTTTCTTTTAGAGTGTAGGGGAGCACTAAGAACGGATTTTTGGAAATTCCCACTTTAAGGGGGTAAAATAGGGGATGAAAGTTTGTATGAAAATTAAAAAAAAATTAAAGCAAGCAGTTTGCAAATTAGTATTTAGGTTTTCGATACTAAGCTAAGAAGTGCGAATTTAAAAAAATGTAGAGAATTAACCCCTAACGGGGGTGAAATAAGGGATGTAAGTTTGTATGAAAATTAACCAAGCTAGCACTTTGCAAATTCGTGTTTGGGTGTATGGTTGGAAAGGATGAAGAACCTTATTCAACGATTTTTTTAAATCAATCCTTAAGGGGGTAAATATCACCGCTAAACTATAATTTCCGCAAGCAAAGCTGCGGGAAACAACTCGTACTTAATAAAAATGTTGAATAATACATACAATTTAACGATATGCACTTTGCGCTTTTCTTCGATATAAAAATAGTGCACAAAATTTATCGTTGTGAACTTTTCCTCCATATAAAGTTTAATTATGCAAAATTTCAAACTCGTAAATGCTTGCATTAATTATTCTTAAAACTATCGTAATTTAAACCATACACGAATTAATATAAATAAAGATGCTTATTGTCTATATAATACACGAATGGCCAAGATAATATAAATAGATTAACATATTTCGTGGCAAGTCCACATTACACAAGAAACAAATACTTGTTTCAAAGTTCTGTATTCAGGAGTCTGAATTTCCGTATATATTTATAAGATAAGTAGCCACGTGGCTAATATAAACGGATAGCTACGGAGGGAATTAAGATGTAGATTCAAGGATCGTCGTATATACCACATTTGTACTAGAACAGGGTTTGCACATTATGAAAATGAAACTGATTTTCATTGCAACTAAGTAACTTATTTAATTTAAACAAATCATAAGCCCTACAAATGTTTAAGTGGTTTAGAACCGTTTATTTTACGAACGATTAGATAATAAAAATAATACTAAAATCTGAAGATCCAAAAGAAAACCATGGAAGAAAAACAATTTTTTTTTCATATTAAATTTCCAAATGATAATTATCATTACTGGGAAAATGTGAATAACATGAAAATATGCGATTCCCGTTACTGGGTTTACGTAAAACAGCGCGGTAAATAGGATAGTATAAAAAAAATAAGATACATAGATACTTTTGCGATCCAGTACAACGAATATGTTTACAAAAGAATAAGTTTCAAAACCAAAACTATAAAATTCAAACGTCACGGGAAGATTAAACTTTTGCAATATAAACTTTTATAGTTAAGTTTGTTGAACCGTTGAAGACTGCATTTTTATGGTCTAACAAAATTTATACTCAATACGTAAATCAGACCATCAATCCAATTGATTAAATCAATAATGTAAATAAGGGGTATTTTAAAACAACAAAAGAAGACAATAAATTAAAAAAAAATGAAAACTAAAACACAGAGATCAGGAATGTTCGAGCTTACGAATGTTTAAAATTAGACATTGCTCGATCCAATTTCTCTTTGTTTCTAACTGTACTTCGGTTTGCAATTGCTTTTGTGCTTATAAGGGTACCATTGGCTTCACTTCACTAACTTCGTTTAACTAAAAACTAGACAATCTTTATATTGAGTGTCGCCTTTACCGTAAGTAAGGGCACACGGGTCCCTTGTCCAGGGTACCTGACCTACTTCACTTCAGGGCCCCGAATAGCTAAGGAGTCAACTTTTAAAGCTATCGAAAGCAAACGCTAAAATTTATATTTCGAGATAAAATGAACGAAGGAATAATGCAAACAGGTAAAAGCACTTTTCTTTCCAACGAAAAATTCGAGTGTCCAAAAGCCCTACATCCTCTAAAGCTCTGCCTATACTGGAATAAACGGTAAACTCGACCAGAGTAAAGCTTTTATCAACGTTGACTCGTAATTGGGTACAAAAGGGTGCTTCAAACAATATTCGCCGAAGAATAGTTCGCTTGTCAGTGACATCCACATTTCATAAAATACGCACCGCTGAACACTCCAAAATATGACGCATTCTCGTTATTTTTATGAACAGTAGGACATTTAATAAACTACAGCTTTGTTAGAGCAAGTGCCGCCTTATTGTAATAATTTAGGTAAAGACCAAAAATTTGAATATACCTATAGATGATAATTATGACGTGGTTTTTTTTTTTTACCATCATTTTTCGTTCGATACTGCTAGCTGTAAATGGCAAGTCTTTCAACGGGGCTTTTTGCCTAACATGAATATGTAAAATGTCTGTATATTAACATAGTGTAAGTTTCGTTTTACTTATTAAATCAAATGTATTTGCAACACCTACATATACAACGTCAAATGTAAAAAATTCAAAATCATTTATTCGTATAGGTATCACTAATACACTTATTCTCGCATTTTTTTAATCTACCTCCGCTTTGGAAAGGTGCTTTGACATCAAGGAGATGAAAGGGGAAATAAGCTCCCCGCACATCTTAAAAAAAAATCATACAAAGTTAAAGACATAGGTTCTTCGAAACCTAAATAGATCTTTTCACGTATTAACGCATAGATCTACTAAAAACTCGGTGTCAAACGGAAGATGTAACAAGAGAAATGTACAAGTAATTCCGTATCTATACTAATAAGTAATTATATAAAGCTGAAGAGTTTGATTTGTTTGACCGCGCTAATCTCAGGAACTACTACACCGAATTGAAAAATTCTTTTAGTGTAAGATAGTCCATTTATCGAGGGAGGCTATAGGCTGTATTACATCACGCTAAGATGAATAGGAGAGGAGCAGTAATGAAAAATATTGCAAAAATGGGAAAATTATGCGGGTGGAACCGCCAGGGATTGCTAGTACGAGTATATATTAATGTATACTCAGCTCAACACACAGGTGTACAGGTGTACGAGCTAACACGGTCGATGTCAAGGCTAATCGCGGGTTTCCTTCTCGCTCCACTGGACCGGCATCAGCAGATACATTTAATCTGAACATAATGCAACGTCCGTATTAAATTATGTGGAAGTTACTTATTGCTTACGCAATGGACATCCAGAATCCTTTGCGTTTATCCGAGGTTTAAACCTAACTCTTGTATGTATCTATCTTTGCTTATGCCGATGATATCATAAATATCTGTATTGGTTATCGAGATATTAGGATTTAGCAGTTGAGATGATAAATAAACTAATAACTTTTAATTGTTATGATGTACGTTAAGTAAACTACTAGTACAGCAAAGAAAAATTTAATTTATCGCTATTGGCCACGTTTTCTTGGACAATAAAAATCATAAGGTAATAGATATAAAAAATTCTGCCGTATTTTGCAAGTTCAAAACACGGATACCAGGCATGATCACCTATCCTAGCGTTACACCTTCTAATAAATCTTTAGAAGAATACAACAAAAACAAACTATTTGAAAATCAAAATATTTTCTAGATTACTTTTATAAAGTTACCTAAATCCTGTCGGATTTTATACAATTGGCTACTTTGCGTGAAAAAATGTACTAAAACTAAAAGGTAAGTTATGTTGGACACTTTCAGACCTCATAATCTTCCGGTCTTTAACTTAGCTCTACTTCAAACTAAGCCCTAAGTGCTTACTTACAAATGCTTCAATTACGTCTCAATTGGGTCAAGGCAAAATAGTCTAGACTCTATAGCAGTGATTCCTAACCTTTTCAATATTGCTACCCCTGTGACCTATGAGGAAAATTGATTTTACCGTTTTTAAAATGTTATCAAGACAAACAATACAAGTTTCTTTTTTCTGTAATTTTGTGGTTTCTTTGGCGCTAAGAACAGATTTTTGGAAATTCATCCCTTAAGGATTTATTTATCCCAAAATTTAATGCAATAGGGTTTATTAGTTTTTGTTAATCATTACTCGTTAATTATCATTACTTATTTCCAAAACAAGTTTTGTAAACTCGTCCTTTACAATTCCTGAAAAATTAAAAAATAAACTTTTTCCCTTTAGGAGTTAACATCTAAAACTGTTACAAGTCAAGTGTTGAATAACGATCGCTTCGAACAAAAGCCACTACTAGCTTGAACAACTCGAGGCTCGCAGTAACCCCGCCCCGCTTTCTTATCGGACGGTAACTGATTTGCACTTGAAACGGCTTTTATTACCCCTTGCTTTTCAGTGTATAGTCTAAGTAGGCATTTTAATGTAGGTACGTGGTGGAAATAGAATTCTTTCGCCTCTTTCCCTGGCCTCGGTCGCACGCATCGGGTTATATTCATGTAGGTATAAATGGACTACACAATGACAATTATTACACTAACTAA
>LGAG01000785.1:57270-70673 GCA_001278395.1 Lerema accius
CTTCTTAAGTTTTATATTTTACTAGCAATCGCCCGCGGCTTCGCCCGCGTAATTTTCCCACTTTCGGAATATTTTTATTGCTACTCCTCCCTCTCCTATTCATCTTAGCATGATGTTATACCTATTATAGCTTATAGCCTTTCTCAATAAACGGACTATCTTACACTAAAAGAATTGTTCAAATCGGTCCACTAGTTCCTGAGATTAGCACGTTAAAAAACAAACAAACAAACATACAAATAAAACAAACTCTTCAACTTATATTATTAGTATAGAAGAAGTATAGATAGCTTTCATATTTTAGAAGTAGTTTATTGCTTTAGTTAGTATTAAAATCTGCTATCGCTGACTTAATTTAGTTGCCAATGTTATAGTTAACGTAAAAGAAAAGGCTTTTGAGGCCTTTTGTTATCAAAAAATATTCTATTTAAGAAAACTCCACGTAACATTCGATAGTGTGATTCAGGATTACAAACAGCGCCATCTGTCGGAAAATAACTAAGACATGGTACATAAAAATCAAAAGTAAAAAATTAAGAATGTTAATATTATATTATGTAACACATAGTTTTATATTGAATAAACTGGCAATAAAATACAGCGAGTATTAATTTTTTTCGTTACCATAAACAGTTTTAAATATCTCAATACGATACGATCTTAGATTAAAAATAAAAAAAACATTAAGATTAAGACAGAAAACATTGACAAAGAAACAAACAGCCCTACTGCTTCAAATTGGGGGGTTAATAAAACCTAAAAGGATGAATTTACAATAATCTGTTCTTAGTGCTCCCCTACTCTAACAATCTCAAAACTTCACAATAAATTACACACAATTTATTTGTTTACAAAATTGAAGCCAAGAGGGTATTTTCGAATTTGGCTTCGTCTTTCGTCGCGCCCTAGTACCAACTGTTAGTGACATGAATACTCAATCCTCTTCAGGAAAACTGAAAACCTGAAGTATAATAATGCTTTTCAACAAGGCATGGTTGTTTTTCGTGCATCGTGAAATATTGTAGTAATTTGATGTCTAAATAATAGACTATAGATGCGTTTAATATCTCTGGCTGATTCTTATCAATGTGACCATCAACTGTCTGTCAGCGACATTTTTCTGACGTATCCGTGTAGGTAGCAAACGAATAGGAGTGAGCGTTTTGTTTTATATCCAATATTAAATGTATTTAACACTAATAATATGCAATCATTTTAAACAAATTTAACATTCTACATTTCTTCTGAATGTAAACTTTCACTATACCAAATCTCACTCGTTATCGTTAAAAAGGGTTCTAAAGTTAAGTCCTTTCACGTATTAATTGATATACATATAGGTAGATAACATAAACAATAATTTTAACATGACGCAATCGTGCAAAAATTTCAATCTTTCCAATAACCAAATTACGTAACATAAACAATCCAATCCGCGCATTGCTTATTTCCGTTCAATCGTAACATGTCTGAAGGAAAACAACTTAAAAACCGCTACGACCTTGGGCATACCACAATCAAGCTTATTAACATTACAAATCGTGACATATCAAAATGCGATATTGGTTCCGATAACTCATTTCGTTTCTTGAAATGGGTACATCCAAATGGATTTTTTATACGCTACCGTCCGCCCTTGGACCATCCTCGCTTCGTATAGCATTATGTAACGAACAAGGTCACGCTAACACCTGTACCATACCTTTACGGCTTATGCACCGGTGAAGTTGGCAATTAGAGCTATTTTAGTGGTGACTTTGTACTCGAACATCAACTTTAAGGTCAAATCATTTAATGCCATAATGCAACCGCCAAAAAACTTTCAATAGCTTGTCAGATGGATTGATTTTGTGGTTAACTGCAGTGAAGTAATTAATGTAAGATTATTTATTCGATTTTCATTAGACTGCGCCCACCGGCAAATTGAATATCATAGGACCTTTTACAAGTATCTATGTTATAAATCATTATCTTAGTAATAAAATCCTGGAGTATCGTGTTTGTCAGTGAACTCCTCTTCGGCTGGACCGACTTTAAAAAAAATTGCGATATATTCCTATGCCTCTAAAGCCACCGAGTATGATTTAGGACCAGACTTGGAATAGGTAAATAGGGCTGATTTTGACATATTTCAATGAATCAGGTTAACTATTAGAAATATTGAATCGCCTTCAAAGTAAAAGTTATCTATTACTTACACCGAATTCATCTACAAAGTACCTATTATGGTTTTCAAACAGCGAAAATCGCATTGAACTAAGTTCATCGCTTCATCAGATTAGTCGAAAAGAGAATACTTTGTTCATAAAACGCATTTTAACAATCGGATAAATTGATACAAACGGATAAATCGAATAAATTGTGAAATCTAGTGATAACTTTGCAAGCGTACGTCTTTGTTATAAATCTAATCTCTAGCATTAGTGATGAAACCCACCAAGTGTAAGTATTATCTATAATAATAATCATTTTGTTGTGAACTTGATGTACTACAACTTATACATAATATTAATACACTAGTGGCCCGCCCTCGCTTCGCTTTGGCGACCCTTTTAATTGTTGACCCGCAGAAAATCACTATTTTCGGTTGTTTAGATCTTGCCTTAATGGTGCTAACAGGTTCTTTTCATAATAGAATATATAGGGCTGTGACATATAATAGTGATCATATCGGTTCTAATCGTCATGTAACGAATTATGGTCGAATTTTGACCACAGCAGTCCTCTAGTATTATTAAAACATCAAAAATAATAACAGAATCGTTAGTACGCTTCACAGTAGGTCAATGATGAGTGAAGCATGAAGGTCATTGTAAGAGACAATAATGGTACTAGCTATGTACTAGTGATGTAACTCAATACAGAGTGGACATTGATGTCATTCTGTTATAGTTAATACAACACCCACTCACTGGGTATAGTTGAGGGAAAATTCTAACTATGTTTTATAGCATGAATATATTATTATTAACTATGATCAACCATGAGTGTCTATCACAAAAACAATTATGCTAATTTGTCATCTGTAGAATTTAGTAATTAATTTTATTAACAATGCCTTGATTAAGTTACTTAAGGTAAAGTGTAAAATAAATGAATTTAAACCTGAGATTAACTTTTAGTTAAAAGCACTTAAGTAATTTTCTTAGAAATTTTCTTAAATGATTTGTGTAACTTAGGCGCAATATACATCTAACAATTTTAGAACTACTATAATTATTTGTGCCTATAATGATCTGTAATTTTTGTGCAGACATTATGATATTCAGGTTTGATAATATTAGGCCTGTGATCTTTACATAATTGCTTTTACCCAGATTTAAGTCCAAAAAATATAATAATATTGTCACAAAATAATGTGTAGGCATTAAGAATATTTCTGCAGTATACAATATTAAACACAGGTGTTGATGATGTAATTCCCATATTTCAAGCATACCTACAATGTCATTATTATTTATCACCGTAATATATTACATGACATTTATGAAAATTACTCCATTGAAAATGCACAGTTTGTATTGAAATTTTCCAATGCAGTTGTTTTATTATTTAAAATTAAAAACTGAGTATTGTGGGTAATTCAAAAAACGGTTAATATGTTTTAGCTTTTAGCTTTGCTCTAGGAAACACTTATGGAATGGGGTAAAAGAACTAACCAAATATTCTCCTGTCTGTCAAAGAATAATTAAATTTATGTTCAAAAGAAATAATAGTAGCAAATTAGTTCCATTCTTTACCTAATCAAATAATAGTATTGAAACATAAAAACCCATTACAAATTGTTTTATAAATATCATAATTATTTCCGCAATAATACTGCACTAATCCATGGCTTTATTTTATAGTTTGCAATTTGCAATAATGTTAATCATCATAAAAACTTTATCATAATCAAATTAATACACTAAAATGGATTATCTAATTCAGGGGTCCCTACATTTGGAGCACATAATGGAATACTATTACGTTCACCTTTTATTTTTTTCCCTGGTAAATTGCACCAATTTCCCAAAGTTGAAGTTTTTTTTTTATTTCCAATGCATGATAAAATTTTGGCAGAACCCTAATGACTGTTTTACAGTACCCCTAGGTTCCACAGAATCCACTCTGGGAATACTGGATCAAAATCATAATACAATGTAGTGGCAGCAACTAACCTTTGATTATTTCCGTAGACGATATGATGACATCACTTTCATCCATTCTCACTTTGTAGCACAGGAATGCCGCTGATTTCTTTATTTTGATAAATTTTCTGGGCCGTTTCTATTAATCTTATTATTGTTTGGCACCCGTAATTTACTTTACGGGAACATTCTTCTGCATAAGGGATCTGGTAGCAGGGAAACTAAGATTCTGCATACCTGAAATTTTATTTACTACTCAATACATTGTCGTAAGGTTAATACTATGTACACTAGGTAGCAAAACTGTTTAGCCAGGATATTTGACGAATTCTTGGCTGTCTATGTATACAGACTCTAAAACAACATCATATTTTAGTTTGGCTGTGTAGAATGGGTCTAGTTCAAGTATTATAAGGGTGATTAATAGTAACAAAATTTCAAGAGCACCTTTATACTTTAGAAGGCATGTTAAGTCAGTCCTAGATGTAAAAGTTACATTAAAATACATTATGTGATGTATGCAAGTATCTAGAGATAGCATACTCAAGTATACCTTCTTTCAGTAGCAGATGATGAGAAACTAACTGACATATGCACTAGCTATGATATTAAACAATTTGAAGACTATTATCAGGTGAGTTGGTTTCTAATAAGGATCAAATTATGCTCAATTTACTTTAATAGTCATAATACACATGCATATTCAAACAGGTCGGGAGTAATAATATTGATTAACAATAATAACATACACTTCATACTAACATCAATATTAAAGTGATTATTGGTTATTATTTGACTTTAAGCCATTAGTTCTCTAACAGTCCGAAGTCAATAGATATTCAATGGAAATTATGATATCATAAAATCTTTTAGTATGTGTAAAACTAGTAGTGATATGGTAGGAGCAGGACTCTTAAACACTACACACTACTTAACTAGTTTTACCTGCATACCATTTATAATGAGTATTACAGTGACATTCCTATAATAACCAGTTAGAAAGTAGACCTATCCTAATTGGATTCAATCATCAATAGCAAGATTATCTGATCTATGCTAGTTAGTATAAATAGTATTGAGATTTGTAAATAAAATAATAATGAAAACAAAGTTACTCATACCATCTAGGCTTCAAATGGAGTATCAAGGGCTTCAAGTTAGCCTTTAACCTTGGCTGATGACAAAACAGTACTTTCGGCGGATTTCGGCTTTTAAAACCAAACTAGCACCACTAAATGACCACAGCACAGCACTACAAGACTAACTCCACTTTGACTTACGAAAATTGCGCGTACAACGAATTCAAACACGATAGAATTAGTGTTTCGTCTAGTCTCCCTCTCGTTATAGTTTTTTAAACTTGTGTATTAGTCGTTGTCCAACGGAGCAATACACATCTTTGGTGGTGCGTAGGAGTCTGTTTATTAGACGGCGTGGGTTGATTCCTTTACTCAAATGTAAGGTCACACCACCTTGCAGTCAATTCGAGTAGCCTTCGCTATTCTTTAATCGAGAATATCCATTCCGTTCAATTATACACTGGCCTGCACTATTCCGCTCCACTTTCTGTTTAAGTCTATGATGTTTAGCCAGTATTCACTATTGTAGATAACATGTAAACAGTATTACCGGCCGTAACAACAAATTACACTAATAAGTCAGGCGAAGCAAGGTCGCGGATTGTCGTTCAACTTAGATGCACTCACATACCTGTATGACGTATTGTATTTATTCGCCGGGTCGCAACCGACCCACATAAAAGCAACCGACACACGCAACACAGAAAAGCAGCACCGCACGCAGCCGTTACAAAAATTGGTTGAAGACTTGACTTGAAGTTGATGTTGAAAATGGCAATTTTATTACGTTTCGTTTCTCTTTCTTTAAAATGTCAGTTGGTTTGGTTCATACAGATTATACATAGTCTATTGTCAAAATCTTATATTGACAAATGTATGTTTAGCGCCATCTAGTGTAAATTTTTTATTCGATTGGCAGATTAAAAATATCGCATTTTGTAAGACCTAAAAGTTTGTCTATGATTGGAACAGAAATAATTTAGGTAACAGACGACAGATGTCGCTAGCATTAACTTTTATCACTTCAAAATTATGCGGTTCAGACTATAGAAAAAAACTTCGGTATTCTCAAGCGAGAAATATCATGTTTTAAATATTAAGAAACTTATATTACATACTGCTGATAGTTTAAAAAACTCGGATAAAAATAATATCATATATTCTGAATGGAACAAAAAATGTTTTTCAGTGTGAATTAAAGTCTTGATTAAATAGGAATTTCAAAAGCTTTTGAATAAGAATTCTGAATGAATAAAGTTTCAAATTGTTGAGCTGTCTGAAATTCGTATTAAAATTGTGCACCAAGTTAACCTATGTTGTGCAAATGGAGGCTAATTGCATAAATTGTGAACAAAGTCGCGTCGGAAGCTACTCTTCTGTGGGACACTGTTACGTTTACCAACTGAGAAACACCTACTAGAACTGATATACTTAAGTATAAATTTTACTTTATTAATAGAAACATCTTGTTACATATTTGGATATGATAAAATTTTGTCTCTATATTGTAATAAAATCTGACCATGAGATTAAAACTAGTAAGTACCTAGGTATCTACAGTCTAGACATAACCATAGACGATTAACACCCACACAACAGACGCATGTGATAATTACAGAACTTCCAATAATATTTCGTCAGATTGCAATTCTCAAGTTTCCTTTAGGTCTCAGCGTTAAGGTTTAAGGCTACCTAGTGTATATAGTAGGTAGTTAGTGACGCCACTGTGCAGATGGCGCGCTTGCATGAAATTTCGATATAACATGTAATTGTAGTTGTTGTGAACCGACAACTGCTGTGAATCATCACTATGGCTAAAGAGTTGTTGTTCAATTAAGTCACTCCAGTGTTTAACCTCAAATTTGGCACTAAATGAAAGGCAATAAGAGTTAGCACTGCCGAAAATCAACACGGGCGATAACTTAGCAAAATAACAGGAAAAAACAACAAAAACTATTTCATCACCCGTTGTAATCACGTATTAATGTTGCGAAATGTTTTAAAGTGATTCAGTATACCTCCCCGGCAGGAGTACAGTGTTAAGTGCAGTCTGCAACGACGCTTTGACCGTGTGCTAGTGTTGTGTTCCCGCTAACAAATATTCTACAATTAAATTAATAAAGTGAAAAAAGTTTACTTCCGATCTTTGCATCAAAGAGGTACGTAAATTTTTTGATTGATTGGAATTTAGCCAACAAATTATTGCAAATATTTACCATCAAATCGGTACTAAAATCGCGAGTTTTAATCTGGAGTCAGCCATCAACCGAATTATTTTTATTCAACTTTGCTTTTCTTTGTTGCAGAAATTCTCCTTTGACTTGGCAGTTTGTTTACAATATAACTGCAAGGAAGATCAAGGTCAACGACGCATAAAAATAAACACTGTCTGTGCCTGTCTGAAGCCTAGATGTAACGCGACGCTCGCGCGCATAATTCTTGCGCAACCTCGCGTTATTTCGAAGGCGGAAAATTAAATATAACAAAATGATTGACTATTACGTTTATGCCAAGGACTTTTCGGGTTCAACGGAAAATAATGATTTTTATCACACGAACGGCATGAAAAGTCTAGAGCAGTTCCAAAGTCACGTGGAGAGAATCAAAAATGAAGTTTCAGCTGCCGGCAAGTCGCCTGTGGAATCTAAAATAATTTACTTGCATTGGGGAGACAAGTGTTTTCAAGTCGACGAAGACACTACTGTCCAAACCTATAAGCAAAAAAAAAGCGGAAGAATGTGCACCGAGCCGGTAACGATCATCAAATGGATTAGAAATCATTATAATATCTGCAGCGAAAATAGCAGAATAAAATTGCTGTACATCATAACGGACGGTATGATGAGTGGATATGTAGAAGATTGTTTTGAATTGAATGAAAACATACAGTACGAAACAGTTGTCTTTCATGCGTTCAACGAACGTTTGAACGAAATTGACCTGTCAGTAGCTGCTGCATTTTTTAAGAGCCGTTGTATGGTATACAGAAATTACGAGCTTTTAGATAACGTTGTTATTTCTGAAGATTTTGACTACGATAAGATCACTGTTGAAAATTTGCCAGCTGAAAGAGACAATCTAATGTCGTATATCAGGTTGAAGTTTATCAGTAAATACAAACAGAATGCACAAGCTCTGAACGAAATAGATAAGCTGAAGAAACTGAGAAATCGGCTGTTTGACGAATTGGCATCCAAATTGGAAACGAGCAATATTAACCTAGAAACAAAGGATAAAAACGAGTTCCTGCAGGAATTCGTTAAAACAAATTGGTACAAAAGTTTGTATTCTCTGGACCAGGACGCGAAAGTAGACATTGAGAAATTAATTTCTACGTTGATCAATTACATTGTCAGTGAAAACAAGTCCTTCCGGTTTGACGAGTTGAAGTTCGAGAGCAAATTTAGAAATGACATTGAAGAGGAGCCCGTCGTCGACGTGGACTTCGCAGCGGAGGAAGAAATTGAATTTCCCGATATCATTTTGGACGACGATAAAGGAATTCCTGTTGTAATTCTAACAGAATTCAATTTGCTGGACAAAATAATTTTTCACAAAACAAAGGAAGCGAGTCAAGTGTCACCCGCCAGCTTCAGCAAATTCAAATCAACGATGGAGTGTCCTCTTTTCTTGATGAACGACCAGGACATCAGCGAGTCGATCGGTTACTTTTACACTTTGAACGTTTACAGACTGTTGCTGGAGAAAACTGAGAAGACAGAGCCGCGGACGCGAAGACCGTTCCACGGCGGCCTCGTGCTCACAGACACAGATATGTTTGACAAGTACAACGACTACGTTTTGTCTGCGACGTATTTCAATTCCAAGAAGGTAAACTTCAATGTCGGCCTGTTCTACTTCGTGCTGTGGAAAAACTGCGAGAATAAAGAATGGATGGATAAGAACGTTGTGGAACAGTTCAAGAAATATGTGATGCGACGTATCAGCACGACAGTCTGCAATATTGGACTGTCATCGTTGCCCCTGGATCCTCAAGAAAAATTGTCTCTGCCAACTGCGTTGTGGTACTGCGTTGAATTGTCCTCGTGCATTTTCAAAGACAATCCACAAAATTTCATGCACGAGCGCTTGAGAATGTTTTACGGCGTAGCTGATTGGATGGTCGAGATACTTAAGCATTTCAATTACAATCTTGACATGCCCTCATTTGTAAAACGTAAAGAGTTGATCAGATACGTCATGACTTTGAAGCGAATTCAACCGGACAAAGATAAAGTTTATTTTCTATTGGAAAAGATTTTCAAAAAAGTAAACGGATTTCTCATCAGCGAATTGGAACATCCGCACAATCTATACATTCTGAATTACCTAAAATGTAACCACAAACTTATGCTTTGCGAGGATATCGTTGAACAAAAAGTCAACTTGAATAAATATGTTCACTTAATGAACTACACCGGCGATGTGACTAAATCTAAGGAAGGCAAAGGCATGTTCAGAATATGTGACAAGACATTTCGACCCTTCTTTACTATTGACAAATCTAAATCTTTTTATTCAGAACTAGCCCAAGAAACGAGACGAATAGTTATCAACAATCCTGATGATAAAAATAGAATTAACATAACATACGAACCACTAAAATCGCTTGAGTTTGACAGAGTTCTGTCTCTGTACAACCTATTCATTCGTTACGTCAAAGATTTTGAAAAATATCCCACCCTGATTGAGTACACAGAATATATTTCACAGAAGAAAAAGTTTAACGGTGACTTGGTAACTATTTTTCCGCCCAATGTTGATTTAGATATCAAAAATGTCCACTCGCGTTATCAAAGCATAACAGACAAAGTAAGTGTCAGTGAATTTCTAAGAGTAACTAAAAATTATGTGGGTCGCGCAAATCGAATCAAAGCCGAAGGAGTGGTCAACTTCAAAGATGAGAGTGAAATTAGCGATTTCATTTCTAGCGAAGAACTAAAAGTTAATTTGAAAAAAAAATGCTAATTAATATTAGCCACAATGTTTGAATCCTTTTAATGATAAGTATGTAAATATTTTTTTTTAATTTTTATCTAAAAAATTTACTGCCCAAAGATTTATATTTTCTAATTTTTGTATTTTTGATGAATTTTAAGAAGAAAAATATATATTATGTATAATAGGTCGAAAACAAATTTTCTTGTACTGATTTTATACCTAAAGACAAATAAACAAATAGTACTTATAATTACTATAAGTAGGTATAGGTAGATATATTGTCAATTAATAATAGTAAATAGACTGATAATTCTAAATATAGGTATCTATTATAGCCGTAAGTTTTAACTTTTATTAAAATTGTGTTAACATTTTATTGTTGTATAATTCTTTAGGGTTTTCCTCAAACTGCCATATTGTTCTTACTGTCTTAGACTAAGAAATTATGTAAATAAATTATTGTAATAAAATTAATTTTAAGCCTAATCATTGATTTTTGTATACCTTCTTCCTATTCCTTAGACCCAGAAGATATTATATTTTTTTCACTTGTTGCATAAAATATTACTCAGTTTTAAACTTCAGTCAAAATTTCTTGCGGTATTTGTAAAAATCCACCTTTTTTATATGCAGCGATCACTCTGTTTATATTACGATAAAAACTGAAAGTTGATGAAATAGAGCAGTTTATTAAACAATTATATATATCGAGTAAACAATGTAATTGTTGATATGTCAAGTTCTCCTTAGCTAATTGACGTCACATGAACCAAGATAAAAAGGCTTGCAAAAATTATTATCAAAAACTATAAACATAACTCTTGTTTTCGTTACTAAGAGCTTATTTGTTTGTTAATTATTAAATCTATGAAAAAAATGAAGCGATTCTAACAAATAATAATATAATTGACACCGACGACGGAACGGAGATGGTATATGCGTTTAGGATGAAAGGATGTTTTGTTGTGCAAGTCAATCCTTATTTACCTCCTACAAGACCGATTTAGATACGGTTTTTAGTGAAGGATATGTGAGCCAAAGGTAATAAGACCGTAGACAAGTGGCATGGTTCTAGCTTGCTAGAGGGCGCAGCAGTAGCGTTTTGAATTAAATTATTCCTTTTTTCTCCGGACCGGTTCCACATGGTGCAGTGAGGCGCCGCATCATTAACTCTTTACAAAATGTCGGACGCCTGTTCTTAATGTATAACAAAAATGTATACTAATTTATTAAGACAAATGTAATTTTTGTCATCAACAACTCTTGCCATGATAAGGTTTCCACCATTTTATTTTAATTCTTTGTGGCTAGCATCCTAGTTTAATTTAGATTGTTAAACTTGAAAAACAAAATTAACATTGAATTTTATATCAAACTAAGAAAACCGGATATTCTGTATCTTATAGTTTAGTCTATTTCTTAGTTTTCCACATCACGTAGTTTCATATACCTTAGTAAATGATTAATGTTCATTATAGTGGATAACTTTTGCTGTGGGCCTGTGGTGGCATTTCAATAACTCTAATAGTTTGATTCATCTCTTGAAGTATCTCGACATCAGAGCCATCTACAGAGTTCAACTGATCTACTTCTATAATATATCACAATTTTTTATCACAGACTCATTTATTCTATTGGCGAAAGGATTTTCAGCGCAATCTAGAGAACATGTAGCACAACAACACTAAGAAAAAAAACTAAGACTGTGAGTGTCTTTTTATTTTCTAAATTAAACATAATAATAATATAAAATATGCACAAAAATTGGTTTATAATCTTCTTCTCCAAACAAACTTTAACTATGCCTTTTCTCAAATTTGTAGTGTCAGCTTACTAAGGCGCGCTGCAGTTGTTGTAATGTTTTCTGTCTTTGTAGTCTTTTCCAAACAATGGATGTAGTATTGGTAAAAGGGATAAAATAATAAATTAAAAATTTTGGAAATATCCACGACGACGGATGAAAAAAGTATGATAGAAAAAGAAACAAAATTTAAAAATCCCCCGATTCATGGAATATAATTATTAAACCAAGAAAATCCGTCACAATTTTCCATGTCCGCTAATATCGTTTTTGAAGCTTTTTTAACAAGGGTAAAAGAAATAGATTTCTATCTAGAAATTATTCATAAATTTTGACTTGGGTTTATGCCAGCTTTAATTGTTCATTGACTACTTTACACCTATCCTTCGCAGCAGCTACGGCACCAATAACTGCAGCTCGGAAACCTGGAAAATTAAGAATTATAAATTATATACTACAATAAGAGTTTTAATTAAATTAATATTAACAAATTGACGAGAAGACAACCGTCAGTAAATAAAAAAGAACGTAAGTATTTGAAATACTAATAAGGTTTGTGATTACGAACCATTTTTTTCTAAATGATAAGTTCCTTCGGCAGTAGAACCGGCTGGGGAAGTGACGTTATCTTTCATGACAGCTGGGTGGCCGCCATTTTTCAACATGGCCGCGGAACCGAGAGTGGTTTGCGCGGCAAGCCGAAGCGCGAGGTCTCGTGGCAAGCCACATCGTACTCCGCCTTCTGCCAACGCTTCTATCATCATGTAAACCTGCATTTGACAGTAAGTGTAACATGGCAGTTACAAGCTAAAAAGCACGGTATGTAAAGTTAAGTGTAGTCCGTTTTTTAACTTGTCTTATTTTAAAAAAAGCATTGATTTTCTAAGCAGCTGTTGTGATTATTGAAGTGAATGTGATATTAGAGTGATGAAACCACTTACACATTACTGGAAAAGTGTAGATAATTTGAAAATATGTGTTTTCCGTTACACTACCACCACGTATTAGAAAATAGTAAAATAGTTACTGCTAGCCCACCGTTACATTTTCATAAAACTGCATGCTAAATAGGACAAAGTTAAAAAAAGGACTGCAGCCGTAAAAGAAGGTAAGAGTATGAACTCTCACTCGTAAAATTAATCCCTACTTTCACAAAAGCAAACGGCCTTTTGATACCAGTAGATAAGCTTATAAACAATTGAGCAAAAGTATCTTCAATAAACGGAAAAGCTTACATATGCCGGTCCACTGCCACTTAAAGCTGTAACCGCATCCATTTGGTACTCCGGCACCTCCTCACAAGAGCCTACAGCTCGGAACAGCTCGGCTGCCAACTTAGCGTCGTCTGCTGTCGCTCGAGACCCCCTGGAGAAGGCTGCTGCTCCCTCTTTCACTAATGCTGGGGTGTTAGGCATTACTCGGATTACTCTAGCTTCGTGTGGAAGAACCTGC
>LGAG01000785.1:91857-116460 GCA_001278395.1 Lerema accius
ATGTGTGTATTTAGGAAATCATTGAAGTGAACGGTTAGAATGAGACAATATTATCTTATTTCATCTTTATTTAATTCACTGAAACACAAATGATTAACTAAATTTTGACCTGTCTCAATACTTTGATAAAAATGAAAAATATGCTAATTTAAAAACTTATTTCTAATTAATGGAAAATAACAAATATATAAAATAAAATCCCGTATTGCCCACAAAATTATCTTTCATGTTCAAATGCAACTTCAGCTGAGTTTGACGTCATTTTACAGCAGCAGCGTTGAAAGCCAAGTTTTTAATTACTATACGTAATATGAAGAGTTTTCATCTACTAGTTAGTAGTTTCTATTAATTAAGGGACCATGGCGTCCACTTTTTTGTTGTTATAAAATATTTTAATGAAGTTTTAAACACTGTTTATTGATAAAAGAACCGGTTTAAAATCTATTAGAATAAAAAAAATCTAAGGAAACCTCATGTAATGTAATCTGTCAAGTCGTTTCGGCTACTGTGTCAAAAATGGAGACAGAAACAAACACTCGAATAATAATATTCTCAATAGTTCATTTTCATAAGTTTGTAGTTATTATGATAGAATACGTCTTCATAAAGCTCTCCATTTGTACCAATTGTATCGTAATTGTGGCCAATGAAGTTTAAGTAAATAAGACAGACGATAAATATGCATCAGAATCATAAGTATTCTTATATGAAAATATCTACAATGACTGTAACGATATTAAGCTAAATGTTAACGTTGTAAAAAATGCTGAAGAACTGTTCATTCACGTACTATACGAAAATATAAACAAACCGTTTAAACCAGTTTAAAATTGTCATTCAGTAACGTCAATGAAAGTTACACAACAATGTCAAATGGATAACAATCATATCAATTGATACACCAGAGTCGTAACGAGATTGTACGGACCTATCAATTGAATTCCTTTTGTTGACTAGTTGACGTAATAACATGTGATACTGTTGGATAGACTATATTAACATTAGAAGGGTAACATTAGAAGGCACGTGGAAGTCAGGTTTCGACTTACAGATCAGCACGTCGCGATGCTTGACGAATCTATGGGATTAGATCTTTTGCTCTTGGTTTAAATCTGCCTCTTGCTATCTATATTATTATGGTCTACTTATGACCTGTGATTATAGTCAATGTATCTTTATATCGCTGCACATATAGTTAGTACTTACCAGTATTCGGATAAAATGTAGTCTCGTTATTTTTCTCTTTTTCGCCAGCCAACCTGTCAAAGATACCTTTGGTGTTATTGATGTCCATGGGCGTACCTAATATATCATTATGTGGCTCCTCGGCTCGTTTGTCATTATGAAAGTGACTGATGTGACTGAGCATAGTCTACCAACTGCATAATCTTAAAAATATTAAAGAAATACTTTGGAAATTAAATTCAAAAGGAGCTGGAAGATATAAACAAAGCTGAGCTAACGAGATAAAAAATATAACGAGATATCGTGGGGATAGTTGCAAACTTTATTGAACTCGTTTACCGTGATCCAACAAACTTGTTGTCTAAAGCTTAGTTTATTTTTATGTCCTTGTCAAGTACTTAGTCCGTTTATGATAAATGAACTTCATAACTTAATTCTAGTTATTTACAGTATCTACGCAGTGAGTCAATTTTGTCTCTAAACTCAGTTACATTTTCATGAACCTTGGATTTAATCCTGAACTGAGCGCTTCCCTGCATTGTGAAGGCAATTCAATTTTATGGATTCAATAAGAGTTTTCTTGGCTCTAGATTTGCTTTTAGATATTCATTGCCCATTTATTCTAGTCTACGAATAGAGCAGAGAAGTAAAAGTAGGAATTATATCTTTACAATTCATGGTGGGTTTTATTGTACTGTTATCAACTATAGATCTGTCTAGGGGACCATTGTTTCGACGGAGGCGTTCAGGGGACGAATAGACTTGCAAAGTAGCAGGAAGTGATTTCTGAATCCCGTAACGCGTCATAAGCGCTCCTGAAGGGAATAATTTTCCATTTTAACGTATCCTTTTCCTACTAAATGCATTCAGTACGCAGTTTTTGTTTTAGCTCTAACAACACAATCGAAGTACATAATTATTCACTTCAAAATGCTCTTTATTTAACAATGTTTTTCGATTACGTTATAGGTTCTTTGTTTTGCGTAAGTTCTATTGTTGAGATATCAAAAAAAATGTATAGTTAAAAACAATTATTATATTTCACAAATCTTAACCTCCATAATAAACAATGGCGTTGATTGAAACATCAAAGTCAAACTCGTACCTTTTCAGATCGCTTCCAATTGTTTGTCGATAACATCTAATTATATTATTTGCGGTGACCAGCGAACCCGATAGATTTCTTTGTTCGAAGTCGATTGTTTGTATTAATCAAAATGTTATGAAATCCATGAAATACCTCGGGTGAAAGTCATATTGACCTTTCTGTGGATTGGATTTTATTTATAAGGCAGAAGAAGAGGTGTTTTTTCACATGTGGCTATATTATGTTGGTTGGGCTGTAATAAGACTACTTAGTTTTTTTTTATTTAAAATAGATAATTAACCATATGATGTCTGGGTCATTCAGCAATGCCCACGGACTTGAGCAACACCAAAGATATTAATTAATATCATCATCATCGTTGCATTATCGTCTAAAAAGAAAGGAAGATTTTCTCTTAGAACTTACTTAAGTTGTACAGGTCTAAGTGTACATTTAGAGTAATATACTTTATTGGACCTGTTAATTTTGTATAACTACCTTCGTATTCACGAAAATATTTTTCTATTAACTATTGCATTTGTACTAAATCCATACTAAGTATTACGTGGAGCGAGGTTGTGTCTAATACTACGTTCTACGGGGCATACAAGTACTTGTGTATGAATGCCGAAAATAATCGATCGAGCCCCGATACCGATAGAGGCACCATGAAACAACAAGTGGGTTTTATTTTCGTCCGAGTTATCTAAACATACAACATTTTTGCTACATGAAATTAATCTATTCTTTCTGAGAATTCTTTTCACCTCTCAGTAAGTACATTTTTGAGATTTCGTGATCTGGACGTAAATAGAATGAACACTCCGAGTGTTTACTCATATATTCTTTCATCTGTATGTTTTCGCCAGCTGCTGTTGTAAGTCATAACTTTATGGGATGAACCATTTCGTCGGAATTAAGCCATCGATAACTGTTGCTTCTTCTGAATTCGTAGCAATGTTAAGATTATCGTGTTACGACACATAAACTAGATTTTCTTATTTAATGGGCAGGTAGATCGTGGCACTCGTGAAATTGTATGGTTATCAAGATATCGACGGATTAAAAGTTATAACTTGTATAGTGAGGGCTTAATTATATTATCGATTAGTAGCTTTATAATATAAAGTTTATATACAACTTGTGCTTAAAGACTATTCAAACATGTTAAATTTTACGCCTCATAGGTACTTCTAGTAAACAGTCGCGTGACTCTGTGAACTTTGCGTGACCAAAACAAATGCGTGTGGTTTGCAACGCGCTATTTTAATTACATTTTGGATGCCGTCCACCTGTCGTGGTTTGTCTTTTATCCTCATGACCCGTGGTTTATATCGACCTAGTTTCACACTCAAAACAACGCGTACTTAAATTTGGAATTTTACTTAGTCATTACAATAAACAATTTGTTTCTCTTGTGTAGTTATTACTTAGGAGAAATGTTTTTAAATCGTCAAATTTGTGGATATACACATGTACCTTTTTGAGTAGACGGACTTCTTCATCAAGCCGATTTATTGTAACTTTATCAACAATTCAATGATCTAAGAACCCATCGCTTCATGATCATCATTATTAAGTATAATCTACGAAGGAATCCAATAAAACCACTGAATTTTCCTCGTAATGCTCATATTTATGATGGTGTTTCGCTCCAAATGGTTCACACGTTAGTCTCGTCGTTAATGGGTTTTGGCTAATTTCAATTGGTTTGCGAGCGGTCTGTTTACATTCCTTCACTAGTGAAATATCTGCTGCCATCCGTCTGTTGACCTACTTACGGTGTTAGCTTTCTTTGTCCTTTAGACAAGCTTTGTTTTTAAGGCTTTTTGTCGCAAACTGCTTTGGCAGCTAAAATGCCTATTTGTCTATTTTTGTTGGGAATTATTATTTCATTTTGGATTAAATAAACGTTAGACGATTCAGTATGCAAATTAGGGTAAATAGGAGCATGGGTTTGAGGAAACTCAGCAAACTGTTTGCATATGTGTTACATTTCGCTTACATTGTGTATACGTATAAATGAAAATACCTCCAGTATCACCGTGCAGAATATTTGTCCCAAAAGCTCAAACACCAAACCAAGAAAATTACTTCTTTCATTGTGCAAAATGACACTGCCAACTTCGATTGACTGCAATTTGTCTTGAAGTTAATGTCCTGTTTGTTCATAATCTTAGCAGACATATAAATCAAAGACTGTGACAGTAATAATATACGGAGAGGATGCATAAACCAAACTGCCCACCGGACGTCTGTAAGTGAAGCCAATATCTCTGACCAAAAATTTCGATGTTATACAACATTGTACGTAATGTCTTTGTATTCGGCCACTGACCAGTACCTTTCCATGTTAATATGTGCAATTAAGTGAGTTTTAAAGCAAGTATCTTTCGAAGAGAATAAGGAACGTTTATTAGTTACCCTCCCTCAGTCCAAAAAATATGAAAATTCAGCCCGCAGAACAAAAAAGTGAGGTTTTTTTTTCGAACTGATATTAACGAGCACGGTCTACCGAGCAATGTACCAGGAAACGTTATCATTTGTTATTTACGTTATGTTTTTTCAACAACGCAGTTGTATGTTTTGGTCTGAGTAGTTACTACTTCAATAATTTGATCAATGTTCAAACAGGTTGTAACTTGTAAGCATCGATAATTTAAAACAAGTTTAATTTCCTGGCCTTTGCTTTTGTGGTGTAATATCCGTTCAGTGGGATGTAGCTAAATCATCTTAAATTTCATGTATTAATTCTAGTGAAATTGAAAACCGTCAACGATATGTGTTGTTCAAGATATTGAGATTAATGTTCGTGTTCGTATAAAGTTTAATTAATCCAGAAATTCAATACTTTGAAAAAGAAAGAAGAAACAGTTGTAATTTGACAAGGAAAGTATCTAGCTAAGATTACTATCATACAAATCAGTATTTTAATTTTAACCTTTATTATGAATCAAATTAAATTCGTCACGGAAACTTTACAAAAGTATGTTCCTTTTGAATGGATCGTTTTGGTAGTTATATGCATGAGTCTTCATCGTTATTGCGACAGTTCTTGTCTTGTTCTTACTCTGAATAAAAAAAGACTGTATTTCAAGTTTTTAAGCGTCTTCACGCCAAGTGCACTTAGGCTACAGATATCTGTAGTTTAAAAAAATATCATTCAGTATTAGAAATTATTTCGGTACCTAAGTAACGCCACGCATTCGGCGAGTTCGTGTATTACCGGACGCAGTAAGAATAATCCAGATGGCCTCATTTCGGTCAACGAAAAACAAAACCGGAGTTAATCCTATACTTCCTATTTCTACGCTAGATTCGTCTGCCGTTATTTCTGTACTGGTTTGGCAGACGTTGACTGAAATGAGACACTGGTCATTATAAAATCGTTTATTAACTAGGTAGACACTAATTCGCATTTTTTTTCTCTTTTTTTCCCCAATTGCGCTAGAATATGGATTATGTATTTTGGGCGTATGTTTATATGTTCATTTCTTTGACACACTACAATACAAACGGCTTGACAGACATCGATATGTGAGGTATCATTGGTTTTGCAGTCCGGGTTCTTTGCTACCTTACGAAAGGTATATGATCTCGACTGATATGTATGAATGTTCATCTGGTCCCTCAGAACTTTTGGATCGGCTTAGCATAATTTGACTAATGAGGTATCTTTCCACTTCAATGACCAGAAGAAAATTATTTCAGAAATTTCAAGTTTCAAAGCCAAGGATTTACAACTTCCTCATTACAACTTGTAACCGCTTGTTCTATACTTGTTTAAATAAGTTCCAGACGAAGGTAAAGCTTTGCGTCAGGAAATGTGGTTTTCGAAATAAATCTTTAGGTACCTACAGTGTGTTTGTCAATGAACTCCTAAACAGGGCAGTTTAGAGGAATTGAGTACCTATGGTTTCGGACCATAGTTGGACCTGGTGGTGCTGATGTCGAGATACATCAAAGGCATATAAAAGTTACTGAGACGAAGTCATAGTAAAAGTTGTCGATTTTAATATGATTTACTAAAAGTCCATGAAAATTTAAATTCAGAGCTACCTGATAGAGAAAACAAAAAGTTCAATCTATACGAGCTAACAAATTAGAATGTAAGCTTCTTAACATTATGTATGTGTGTTCTTGTATAACATGTTAACAAGTTTAAATTAATGTCAGTGTATTCGTGATGTGTGTTTGTTAAATTGGACATAATCTATGAACCATCGTAATCGATCGATGGTTTAATGGCCACTAGCATTCCGCATTGCAGTTTAATCTCTATTGCCCTAGTTCTACCGTTGGTTAACTCCGAAACTGTAGTTAAATGTGTGCATTTGAGAACTATTATTGTAAACTTTCTTTCTGTAAGGATAATGAAGGCACGTAACAGTTTGACATTTAGTATTGAAAAAATAGTAGGGAAAAATGGAGAAAGTAAATGTTACAATTGCATGTACAATCTTAATCTAGAAACTAAAACAAAATATACACTACCTGACAAAGCTTGATTGATATAACGTACTATAAAGGCCCCATTGACTGATAGTTGATGTTAAACTTTGAACACTTTTTTTACCATAGGGGTATACCTAAGTTACCACGATACGATTCTAACTTCAAGTGATTTACTCAAACGTAGAATACCAAAAAAGTAGGCGTTAAAATCTAAATTTATACAATGGTGTTGCGTAACGACGCAAGCGCAGTAATTTGTATTTGAGTTTAATTTGGGGTTTTGTTCCAAACGGCTTATTTCAATGGCATACGCTTTAAAATATGGTCAGATTTAATCTGTGGCTAACGTGCGTTCTAATTGGATGAAGTATGAACCATTCTTGGCAACATACTCGTATCTATAGTGTGCAGTTACAAGTATCTCGGCCGGCTTTTAATATATTAAACTAACATTACTATCACGTTCACTCTCAATGCCGTGTTTATTTATAACATGACCAAATTAACTAGGTGGTTATCATGTCAGTTTAATACCACTGTATATTTTTTTGGTATTAATACAGATAAATTAATATTATGAACTCACCGAACCCACAACGGTGTCCCGTAGTCTTACTTGAAGTTTGTTACGATGTCCATGGGCGGCAGAGTATGGTGGCACTGCAAGCGTGTTTGTTATTCTCATACTGAAAGAGATAGCTATGATAACGGGGGCCGGGCGACATATAAACTTCCGACACTCCTTTGGCAACTAACATATCTGCCAATCCGCACTGGAGAATAGTAGTGGAGTATACATATGTACTATCCTGCGCAGTTATGAGGAGAGACGTACCCATTAATGTGTTGAAAACAACGGCTATAATAGCATAGCAAAGACAGAAAACTCTCATAAAATAAAATTATGAAGTATTATTAAGTATACTTATGGCTTTAAAGTATTGAAGCATTTCTTAACTAAACAATTTCAAGGGAAATTACCATCCTTGACAGCTTCAACCAATTTTCCTTTTCGTTGACCACATTGGTGCGGTCCACCTGCAATGGTTGCGGAGCGTGACGTAATCAGATGACCGGCGACGCGGAACTGAAACAATGCCGAGGCCCCTTATTGAGAGGGTTTTGGGAACTGTGCTCCCGTGATATACCTCATACTCAAATGTTTGTATTGACCACAGATGTAGGTAAGTTTGTTCATCTGTGGTTAAAAAATTTGGTTGAAATTGAACTTGTATGTACTGTGATGTACGAGTTAGTACTCGTAAATGTTTATATTTTCTGAGGTTATTAACAATAACAGTTGGATGTAGCCTCATGCGTATTGACCCTAATTTTTATATTTTCTAAATATCTGATTGCGAAAGTTAGAAACTAGTTTATAGATTGATCTGTATTTTTTTGTTTAATTTAATCTGATGTTCTCTCAGGACTAGACTGTACTAAAAAAAAAACTTTGGTAACTTCCTTTACTGTAGAGATATGATTGCCGTTGCCTCAGCGAAGCGGGGACAGGTAGGTAGCTACTCTGTGACTAGAAGATTATGTAAATAGTTTACCTTTTAAAGTATAAATAAAAGATAAACTAACTTAATCTCAATGGAACAAAAAAAACACAGTTAAGTAGTTTAACTTCTTCAGCAGAAATACTCTCACTTGCAATATTTTTAAACGACACTCAGGTCAATGCCCCCTAACACAATGCTGCTATAAAAACTACAAAACGATTTCAGTTAACCCGATTGGAATTAAATTTAACACGATTGAAAGATCTTTCAGAAATCGCTGATGTTTATTTTAAATGTTGTATTAATAGAATCTATAATTTTTCAAATTGAAACGAGCTAAGTAATTGGTCAAACAGGATTTGTTTTGGTAGGTTAATGGACATTTTATAAAATTAAGACCTTCGGAACATTATAATTTAGTGATTAATCCCAATACAGTAATAAGATAATCGTGGTAAGTTTACTAACTTAGAAAATGAAGTCTCAAAATATCTTAATTTAATATGACATTAGGTGCGAGAAAAAAGTAGTTTCGTTTCTGTCAGGTCCATACGTGGTCTTGAAGGTAGCGTGGTTGGCGGGAACATCGAAAGAAAACGCATTTATCTAAAGACCAGGGCATTAAGATATCCAAGTCTAATGGTCGACATACACACTAGGTTTATGAAGGTCGGATAGAACCTTAAATACAAAACCTCATAGGCATAACTGCTAAGATTGCTACTATTTTTGAGTTTTCTATGTAATTACAAGCTTGAACGTGTAATGTTTTGCATGTAAGGTTATAGCCAAGCTGCATAACGTGTATGACAACTATAACGTCTATCCATCCGTACTGGAGAGCATCGTTCAAATGGCTGTTATTACCAACGCTCGTTGTAATAATCATAAACTAATAAAAATTGGTCAGCGTGGGCGGATCGTAGGTATGCACGGAGTATCGCCATACAGACTAGACAATTTGACTTATTTAGTCATGCATGATTGTTACTATGGGCCAATCCAGCCAATGATTTTGAAGAAAGTTTTCAATTAAACATTCTTTTATTATATTGTGATAATTTTTTATGGATATTGTTTGTATGGTGCTATGTTTTATTTTCTGTAGGGGCCATATGAGTTAATATTACGTGTGATTTATCGAGTTTTCGACCCCCTTTCTTTACTGGTGAGATGTCGTGCAATTTGGCTCAACCGCCTTCCAATTTTGTAAGATTAATCAAAATTTGTGCTTCTATAAGTAAATGCTTTATAAACTTTAATTATTGTCATCTCTCTTGAAAGCCTCTCGCTTTTACTTACTTTTAAACAAGCAAAGTAAAGACTATTCAATTCCAAATGAGTATGTTCAAATGAGTAAGAGTCAGTAACAATAGTCAGATCATAATGAAGTGTGCTTTCAGCAGTGCGCTAACACCAGCTAATGTCTTCCGGTAAGGACTTAACATAAACAACTGTACCGTTGTGTATCGAGCTTTATTCCGAGCCGGTTTACGCTAAAACCTACTCTTCAGAGTCGTCAGACTACAGGACGGACGTATAAGGTGGGAGTAGGACCAAGTGGTTTCTGTGGAGACGAGTGAATAATGACCTATCTGAGGAACAGATGTGTATTGCTTTATTAGTCTTTAAGTCGGGTGTAGATTCTAATATAATGATTATGAGACTACGCTTAGTTAAATGAAAATAATTTCAGGTGTTAAAAAAAAAAAATATCCTCAAAGTGAGCAGTGGACGCAATAGGTTAGAGAAAATTCTGGTTTAGGTAAAATGAGTTGCAAAGGTTCATACATTTTTTGTTACTTACAAAGGCTCCATCTAGATCATTGGACATCAATTATTTGAAACAAATTACAATAAAAATTATTCGCATGTTGTAATTTGTTTGTGTTTTCCATTTTCCACGAATGTGCAATCTCCCACACAACCATTTCAATTAAAACAAAAGTAGGTTATCATCCTAATGTAATGGAATGTGCAAAAATAGTTTTTAATTAATTAAATACGCGGCGATTCATTAAGGCCATTTAGGTGTTTTCTAACATGAAATTTAATCATGCTAATTGCGAATTTATTAAAACGACGCTTTCGTTGTGCGTGATGTTCAAATAATATAATTGACTATAACAAGGTCACGTCACATAATCTACAGGGAGTGGATCATGGTGATTCACAAACGAATACACGGTCAGTTTTGTAGTCGAACTTCGACCATAACTTGTAAAGTCAAACAATAGGCGTGACGTTACGACGAATCGTTCGATTTTGTTTTGATTGATAATGAAAAAAATAATCCTAGCACAAATAACCCCTGGTAGTATCATAACAGCCATAAAATCAGTACATAATTATATTTTTTAAATATTAACATCATTATATTTACTTCGAAAACTGTTACTGTTTTGTTAATTAATCTCTATGAAAATTTGTGTGAAGGCATAATCATCTTTATATGTATACCGTCCTTCAAATAAAATCTGTAGCGTAAGCAATTAAATTGAATGAATTTAAAATTAACTACTGACAGTTTATCTCCAAATTACTTTTTGTTGAACCAAAACTCATAACGGAGTTTGACCTTATTCCTTTGAATAGCCACCTCTGTTTTTGACGTACTCGCCCAGAATAATTATCAAATGTTTGCGTTCTTTTATGCTGATAAATAGGCCATGAATGCTGGTCTGTGTTAGTGTGGTAATAAAAAATGAATGAATAATTTACCACTTCCCCCATTCTCGTTTGTATGACGGAGATTACCATACTAATTTTTCTGGTGAGAATTTATTGAGGTGAAAATAGGATTCGTAAAGCCTCTTGAATATTTTTAGAAAATTAAATTATTTGGGATCCCAATAACAAAATCAGTTCTTCGGATTCCTTGGAAAAAGGAAGAGTAGTATAAAGATCGATGTTTGAATGATAATAACCCATATGTTAGCAGACGAGCGACCCACGAGATGGTAAGTACTGATCGCCGCCTGTTGACATCAATAACACGAATGTCATTATCGATGAATTGTTGGCAAAGAAAGAAAGAGAAGAAAGAAAAGATGATAAAAAGAAAGCAGTGCTAAGATAACTAACGGTTTACGCGCTGGTCAGATACCATTTTCTAACGCTTGAAGCGTTTACAACTTAGCTGGGCTACACAATATATAGTGGGTATTAGTACTTCGCCAAGCAGCTATGTTTTTTAAGTAGCATCGGCTCCCATTGACGTGCTGTTAATTGGATTACGGTGACACTGTTAGAATAGTAACGTTCAAACTACTTGTAATTTGCATTTTAACGAGACGATTCTCTTTGAAATATTTGCAACAAGTCAGCCGCGTCGCATTGAAAGCATCTTAGAATGCATTCATTATTCGGAAATTTAGCTACTAAATGAGACGACTCATTATCATTACGTTACAAAGAGATATAATTCAATTCATTCAAAGTTGCGATATCATTGGCAACTTTTAACCTAATTATAAGTTCACCTGGGATGACTTGGAATTTTATATGTTTGCGACTAAATCAGACATTTACGGTTGACCGGATTGGAATGCAACTTGGCACTGAGATAGACCATGTCCTGGAACTAGGTTTCCTTGGGATGAATCCAAGACTTTTAAGAAACTACCTTGCTAAAAGCCGCGATGGATGCGATATTTCATAATGTAAAGGTTCTGACCTGATGCCAAAGAAGCTTAAATTGACTGCTCGATTAATATATCTAGCAGTGGGTGGATAAACAGAGGGACTGGAGAAAATGTCATCATTACGTCGCTACGTCCTGTTTATTATGTATAATTTCGTCAGCGACGTGTAAATTTTTTCCATTTGTATCATTGCTTTTGTCAAGTAAATAAATGGTATATCCGCTACAAGGCTCAAAGTACGGCTATGAGTGTAAGTAGTTGGTTGTAGAAGGAAAAAATAACCTAATTAGTAGAAATATTTTGGTGCATAGTTAAGAATCGCCATTGCATAAGCTCGGTTACTTCTCTTACATTATCTACTTCTGAAGACTCAGAATTTGATGTTGTAAGAAAACTCGATGCTGTCTGCAATTGATATGACATCTCTTTTATCATATTTTAATGAATACACTTTAAAATCAGACAGGAACGATAAAAAAATTTAAAAGTGTAGGTTTGACGTTGACCTGAGTGGGAGCTGCATAAGGAAACCTATACACATTAACAATGCACAAAATCATTCCGTACACAAATCCTTACAAACAAGTTTGTTTTAGTTTCATCCATATATGTCAAATTCATGGACACGAGCTCACAAAAACTGCTTCCAAAAACGTTCCGACTACAAAATTTATCTCAACCCATTTAGCCACCTACTTAAGCTCGCCTTGAACGCTCCTAACTTCGGCACATTCCTCGAGATATATTCTATAGATGGGCGTAACTGGCCATGCTCCTTATTCCAGTTTAAAACTTGCATTTTGTTTTCTTATGGCATGACGTCACAGCGTCGGCACAGCAAGCTCGCTCGTAGTATTTCGGCCGTGTCAAGTCCGCAAATAAACGTGTGATGCAATGCGTTTAAAACTAATTCATGCCCCCTTTTAAAACATCTACGACATTAAATCGATTATTTGCGTGATGTCATGGTCATTATTCATCGGCAGATGACTGGCTTCAGAATATTGTTTTTGAATGTGATAAGAAATAATATTTCGCTTTGAGTAAAGGTTTGGGGAAAATAATTTTTTTCCTGATAATTTTCAAATATTGGTGATCCTTAAAATTTGTGTTATCGATTTGAATTTTCCTTTAGAATTTAAGGTATATACTGAAGTATGAGAGGTAATACTGGGAAATAGTGAATTCGTGGTCCTTCCTAACTATAACTTACGAGTGTCACATAAAAAATTAAGTCCTGCAATATTTGTACTAAAGGACTTCCTTAAAGTTTCTTTTCGTCTGCTAGTTGATCGTGAGATATACAAATAGCAGTTTCAACATAACTGTCAAATAGAATTAAAAGTTTACTAAGTTAGAGCGCTTTAACATCCAAGACTACATCACCACTTCATATCAAGTGGCTGTTAAGCATTGCGTATGTTAAGTAAAAAAAGTTAATAACTTGTTTGTTATGTTATGACTTGCGGTTATATATCCGTATAATGTGAAGATAAAGTGATCGTTCCTATGTTTGGTGTTTGCATCATTATGCCTTATTTTCGTCAGTCGCTCGTGTCAGCGATAGAGATGGAATAAATTGAGATAACCGCAAGGTCGCCCACATCGTCTCTATATGTGGATGGAGGCACCTTGTTGCAGTCGTATTAAACTCATTTTGTGCACCTGAATAGAATTAGCAGTGCTATCACTCTCGTATACTCTGCTTGCTGTTCGCCTCTAACAGAATTATGACATTCGAATGCATTTAAGACTCGTAGTGATACTAAATTGTCTGTTGTGGTTGAGATGTAGTTGATATCATAATCCACATGGTTTTATCACTTCGCTGCCAAAATATATGAATGCATTGCGTACGTTGAAATATTACGCGCTTAATGCTTTACATCTGGCATACATATTTAACTACAGGTTAATGATAACCAATTGTCATTGAAATGGTTAATGTTTTCTGCTAACTTAGCCATACAAAATTCCTTGTGTCACTGAAACGCAATTTAATTTTGAATCATTTCTTACAGCATTACACTGTGCTAACTACTGACATATTACGGGGGACATAAAATTGTTTGCCAATTTGAAATCTTAAAGCCATACGGGCAGGCAACACATTTGTTTGTAAGACTTAGTCATTTCTTCAATGCTAATTATAAGAACCTGTTCACAAAACTAATATCGAATAATCATATGATCGTATGTGTATTTCGAGCGAATGACACAATCCTTTAACATAACCTGTTTTGCAATGGCTGCCAATATAAGTATTTGCATGCTTGCGTCGTCGTCTTGAACTTTTAACTTCTTTAACGAATTATAATAGTGTTCTTTATTATTATATTGTTCACGTCCTTCCTTATAGACATCCTCGAGGCCCAATGTTTGCAATCGTTCTTGGTGCATAAATTAAGAGTTTATATTGAGCTTATTGCTGAAGTAATCGCGAAGCGTTTTTTTCTTCAATACATAGGTTCTTCAATAAACATCTAGAAGCTTTTCATTGTTGTGACCACTCTTCTAGTATTCTTGACGTTTGTGATAGTGACTTGACTGCTTAATTACTTGTCTTCAGACGATGACTCGTCAGCTTTCTTACTTAAATACTAACCCTAGCTAAAGCCAACCTAAAGCTATATCGCTGTCTGAATATCAGTTACCTATGACTACCTGATGATACTTAACGGATAAACTTCATAATCTATCGTGAGAAGCCAGAACGGCGTGTACGTGTGTATGTGTTACGTGTCAACGTACGGCTTATCATGTAAGTCCTCTGACAAGAGTAACGTATCGAAACGATTTGTCTTGTCTATACCTGGATAAAGTGGCTTAGCACTAGCCAGTCCGGTCTAGTAACTAGCCATCTTTAGTTCAAACTAGTTTTTGTTATAATTACTTTGTAATTGCGCTAAATAAAAGTATGCTATAGAAAACGGGGATTTGTGGCTTCCGTGCAAGTTGTACCTACATTTTGCCAATGAATTTAGTAGATAATTGACACTGTAATCTTTGCGGATGAACTTGACCATCAGTGAGTAAAACAAAGAATCTATTATTCGATACACATCTATTCGTTGATGATTCGAAATCTATTTGCAAAAAAGTGGATTTTTGACTTTTTGGATATTATTACCATCTATTATTTCAATACAATCGCAATAAACGACTTTTCATCTGTTAATTAAAATCCTTGATTTCCTGTGTCATTTACTTAATTTTTTCGTTAATATTTTCGATGTTGTTTCTTATTCGTGAAAGCGCCGTTTTCTTTCCTTTGAACTGTATAGTGCTTATAAGCTCCTTCCTCTTAGTGAACGTTGAAGAATATTTGCGATTTTATGCAAAAACGGGAGCATTTCATCCTAGTTTATCTCGTCTTGAGCCTTTGTGCCCGTTCCTTTGTCGTTTGTTCGCATTTTCTAATGAATTAGTCATTGTAGTCCTATAAAGGGAAATGAAATAGGGCAAGAAAGTAATGACGTCACTTTTACAAACGAAAATAGTGATAATAAAGTCGTAATATTTAGGTGGAAATTAAATTCAAACTCCTTTCAACATGGATCTCAGTGATGTGAATAAATCTAGTTTGAAAGCGTTCGAATAAATTAGAGTTACAATTTTGTATGCAGATGCTTAGCTCCCAGAAATGTGAGCTGTAGCCTAGGAGAAGCTTAATTTCCATTCTATATGTGTTACGTAATAAAATTACATAATTAGACTTCTGCAATTGTAATTACGTCAGAACATCATGCGGGTAAAAGCAATTTTTTAAAGTTGTTAACGTCAATAATACCTTAAAATACTTTTAATATTTAAAAAGACTTTCAAATAAAAACGCTTCATCAAAATACGTATTGTGAGTTCACATTCACACATATTGAAATTTGATTTACACAGCATCTACGCTTTGTAATGTCGATCGCGTAGTTTCGATCATAATCGGATTAAGTGAACAATTTATTTATACCGGTAAATTGAATAACGCAATTCGGCATTCCATACACGTACACGAAGGGTCTACTACAACAGCTGCTGTGGCACCCATTGTTCGTTGGATTCGAATCTTTATAGAATTTATGTTGTCACACTCCACTGGGCGCAATTATTACTTGATCATTTGTCACAGATCACATTCAGATCCGATTGTAAACGGGATTCGGATGTGGGATGATCGTAGCGACGAAGTATGGAATAATATCCAAGTGAAAAATGATGCGTGTGGTAAAATATGGATAGTAGAGACGTTAATGCATATAAGAGGCGACTTTGATATTGTTTTTGCGGAAATAGATAAATCAGCGAAAGAGTTTAACATAGTGAATTCTAGTCTTGTGACAAATATAAGAAATGAGATTAAATTAAGCATATTTCAAGATACAATCTTAGTAGCTTTTAAAAACAATTCCGTCAATGTAAAGGATGTCAGTAAAGAGGAGGATTATTAAAACACAAAAATAAATGACGTAACTGTACTTTGTCGTAATACGACAATAGATGATGAACAGAATTCACGTAGGCGGGCACAGGAGGCACCAGATTTAGTACAGTAAATGGTGAAGGCCATTTATTGTGTTAAAGAATCAAGAGGCCGTAAAAATTAGGCCTCTTTAAGTCCTTATTCTATTTTTAACGATTACCAGATGGGCTATTAGCTTTGATTTCTTAACTCTATTTCAAGGGTTTGATCTTGTTAGGATTTTATTGTGCATTTTTGTTGTTCTATCAACTTCGAGTAATTCGTCATCTCGCACGGTAAAAACTGGCTCGATTGAGCGACTTGGCACTTCTCGAATTTACCTAATATTTCTGTCGTCAACTCGCTCGATTATAAAAATGTGAGGAATTTTAGTAGGTACAGTCAACTACAAACAGCCTATTATAGACCGTTTAATATTTTATGGTTGGACTTTAAAATAAAACAAAATGTTATTATAACATAATTTTAAATATATTTCGCAAATCAACATTTCAAAAAGGTATGTTACACCAAATAATAATGATATATATATATTATATATATAATAGGCTATTTAGTGCCTTAGTTTAAAAATATGTTCAACATTAAAAATAGAATCAACAATATCGTAAAAGCATTTGGATTGTTATTATCTAAGTATGAAAATGTAATAAAAATATAAAATAAAATCAACAATATCACTAAAACATTCTAAGTATAAAAAAATGATAAAAATTAATAATAACACAGGAGCATTAGGCTTGCTTATTCGAGCTTTAAAAATATCTTCAACATTAAAAAATAGAACCAACAATATCACAAACGCATTTGGCTGTTATTATCTAAGTATAATCTCATTCAAACATAGCTAAAAATAATATGCTATCTCTTTCTTGGATTGACACTCCCTAAACCTGTCGTGAAAGGAAGATTAGTTGTTAAACTTGGAGCAAAACGATATTTAACTAGGTGCAACAAGTAGCCAATACCATCACCTATCCAACATTTTCTTATGACTACTTACTCTCCACACAACGGGTACATAATATATTTATTTCAGATATAAAACAACAATAGTTAGATTTAATCCAGTGTCGTTTTATTTGAGGTCGTTTTTAAAATCTATTTGAATGTTTTTACTTGACTGTACTTTGTACGAACGTGCGACAGAAATATTAGGTAAATTCGAGAAGTGTCAAGTCGCTCGATTGAGCGAGTTTATTACCGTGCGAGATGACGTTGTTCTATCAACTTCACTATTTAAAGTTATTTTCAAATCAGCGATCATTTTCAAATTGATACAATAATAAATTACTACGTTGATAAAAAGATTAAATCTTAATTGACTTTCTAAAAGTAAAGTAAAATGTGCTATATTTTTTCCGTGACGTTATTGCAATTCTTTCGATAAATGTTAGTATTATTACTGATTTTCTTTAACTAACGTGGCTATTTTTTGTTCTGTCGAGTGAATCTCAGGAAGCAAGGTGTTTAGTTTTTCTTCTACACGTGGTACTGTGCGGGAGTGCGCGTCGTTTTAACATACTCGTAAGTGTGTAGCGAATCGTGCGCACTTTCTAGCTCGACTGGAAGTTAATAGGGTTGCTAGCTGACATCAGAAGTTGTAGTGTTATGAAAAACGCGGTCAGAAATTAAAGGGGGCTATAACTAGAAAGAATGGTATGAGACAAAAAAAATAGTTGCTAGTCGTTAAATGAACAAAAGGGCGACTTGCTTAATCTCCTGAGAAAGATAATGAGTATTGGCTGTACGAAAAGGCTCAAGCATCGGAATAATCGAAGCAAAGAAAATCATCTACAGTACATAGTCAAAAGCAGCTAGAATGCAAGATGAAGTATCGAGCGAAATTTACAAATAAGCGATGCACGGTACAGATTGAAGTAGCTACCCTAGTAAATAATCTGTAGGACGGGTTCGAACGCGTCGGCAGGTGTCTAGTATTTCTATGGCCCTATGGATTGTGCGCACTAAATGCCACAATAAAATCTAACGGGAACTTAACCCGCGATCCTGTTATATTCATCATAATTGTAGCTCGTTTTGTATTTAAAAAGGACATACATCCACACAAAATAAATTACTCTCCTTCTAGCTCAGTTGTTTCAAAAAAGATAGAAAAAGAAAACACACCGGCAAATGATTTTTAGGACTAACATTAGGAAGCTGTTAATAAATCCTTTGTCCAATACAACAATACGTCAGATTGATTCCAATTAAATTCATATTCTGTTGTTTCATTCATAACACCCGCTCCCGTTTGCGCTTTGTATAATGCTCTGCATTGTGGACATTATTCTCACGGAAAAGGAAACACCTACTATAAATCTTTTTTTTTACTTCCAACCATTTTATGCAGACATTTGTTGCGCATTTTATGAGTAACGGTATTGTTTGTTTCATTACTATACTGATTTATGTACATTTGAAAATTGCTAGATAATTTGTATCTATTGTATCTAATTTGAGTTAGTACATGTCAAATAATTTCTCTAAAACAATATTAAAAAAAAGTGCGTATATATTGATTTTTTAAGTGTAAAAACCGTATTTAACACGACCGTTAATTTCGTCCATACTACTGTTTTCATTTATATTATATATACCTTTTATATTTCTATTTTATCAAAATTTTATTAATGTAAAAGATATTAACAAAGAACAAAGTAATTAATATCCTTTTATCTAAAAGCAAAGTATTTCGAGCTCTATTGTTCTAGTCTGTTCATCTTAGTTCTACGGCTGCCGGCTTTGTATTGTGATTGCAGTGGAGTAATTATTGTTGTGTTTCTGCTCTGTAGTTATTACATAGTTTATATCGCACTATTTTCTTATAATCTCTATCTTAATAGCAGGCCATTCTTAATAACGGTATCGGTACAACATTCGGGCGATTTCTTATTAAGTTTCGAAGAAAAAACAACAAGCCTTTTGATTTTTACATAATTTTGATTTTCTATTTAGTTGTCTCTGTGTTAGATGGAGTTTTCAAGGCTCGGTCCAAACCCCTAGTAGTATTAAGACCATCTTTATGGTTATATTCTACTTAGGTATTTTGTATCGCGAAAATATTTTACCCATTCTAATACTTGAGAGCACTACGTTATGATTGATATATGCTTCTGTGGAAGTCAATTACAGCATTTTAGTTTTTGCACCGTTTTTATCGCTGTTATCTTATGTAATCTATATCTAATGTTACATTATTTTATTAAGTTAACAGATTAGATTGTATTAGATAAAGTCCTATGCAGGAGTATTCATACAGTAGATACGTCTGTATATTTTGTTTTTTAAATAATTTTTCAATTTGCTGCAATAAACTAGTCAGAAAATTCACAGACATGATAGCTTAGTTAATTTGTTTCATTTCTCTCATAGAGATCAGGAAATTATTTCGTTTGTAGACGACATCATATTAATCTAACATTACGCTCGCTATTTCTACATGCGCGTCTGTCCTGTTCCTGTTATATGCTAGTGAATCAAGTGTCTCATCATCATCATCATCTCTAATATTGTGCGTGTTTGTGCAGCTACCTGTTAGTGAGTCAAATGTCTCATCACCTTAATCTCTAACACTGTGCGTGTCTGTGCAGTTACCTGCTACTGAGTCAAGTGTCTCACGCTCTACGCCTTCTCGGCTAATTGCGCCGGACCAATGGTCCGACGGTTGGACGGTCGCGGTCGTGGGAAGTTTCCGATTATTGTTCTCTCTTCGCTGTGGGCACATAGTCGCGCATGCGTGATATCATCCGCTTTGCTCTTGTTCCACCGATAGAGGTTAGCGATGTCTCGGGAACGAATGCTTTGATAGTTGAGTTTACGATTTCGAATTAGAAGTAGTTTTTTTGTCATTTCTACTTGGAGTTGTCGCTGATACCACTGCTTCTGTACTCCGAGATTTAAATTAAATAAACAACGTGCTTCTTAACTTTCAAAATAAATTCTATAGTATTTAAGCGAAATGTAAAAAGTCCACATCTTAGATTGCGTATTGTTTATTAAATACTCGAAAGTATTACTTTCTTCTTTTGAAATACTCTACTGTTTCGGTTAACTTACACTTCTAAAGATGATCTAAAATTCTTGTATTTAATCCAAAAGTTATCTGCTCTTAGTAAGACAGAGAGTTTGCATCCGAGCGTCAAGTATGAAGACAGAAAAGTAACTTTTAACCTAGATTTTCGACGCAGTCCCTTTTGTTCGAGATGACATGACTGCTGCATTTTCCTTTATGAGTACGTCCGCTGACGTTGGTTATGATACTCATTAATATCTATGCAATTAGTCTGTCGACGACTCTTCTAACAGAATCGTATAAGATTTCCGTGAAATTCGGAAAATTATGACTTAATTTTAATTAACAATCAGTCTTCCTTTAAAGTTAAATAATGCTAACAATTCACACACAGACACTGTTTCTAAATATTCACCGAACCAAATGCGTAATAAGTATTAGTTGAAATCTAGAGGACTCGCTAATTGTTCGAATTTTGACCAGCTATCATTATGCTCCACCACATATGAAGCACCAAAAGCGTCGTGGACTTTTATTTTTCGTATTACCATAAAGATAGTTTTCAATACCCACTAGGATTTTTTTTTTGTTGTTTCTACCACATGTTCGAGAAACATTCCCTTGACGTCATGTGTGACGTCACAGCATAGGCCGTACATTCACCCCATGTGTTGTGAGATCTGAAACAAAAGAAAACTTCACTCAAGTATTATTGTTATGACTTGGCAAGCCATTGAGTACACGATTTATAACCACGATAAAGCTCAACATCTACAAACGGTTAAAGTTTTACTGGCAGTATATTTGTACCTACCTGATAAACCGTGATAGCCTACTGGGTTTAAATCGGGTTCCTATTAAGCTGCGTTTGGTTTTTTTTACGTCGTTTTAGTTTTATTTGTTTTAATAGCTGGGTAGGCTTTTGCGGTGTAAGGTTTTGAGTTGTACGCGTATATGTGGTTGGAAAAGACAATTAGGATGCGGTTAGATTTATTGACCGATTCTTTAGCTAGCAATAATTCTATTACGTTCTAGATTTCACAGACATATCTAGTTCTCATTCATAAAAAAATCAGTTTGATATAAGGAATTGGGGGTGGGAGGGGAATTATAAAGAGCGACATGCATATTGCTTAATTCCTCAAGCCGTGGCATGCCAAAGTCAATATAGGAGTCAGGAGATGGTCAAACATACTTCTGACAATATCTACCTTGTTCTGGTAAAAACTTAATTTAAAGACTAGAATGTATTAGGAAAAGGTGCATCAGGCAAATATGGTTTCATAGTCTGGATCTACAATTTCTTAATATTGTATTCTATAATATTATTATATTCGTTATGTTCTAGTTTCCTGATTTAAGGTAAAGCCTTTTTATGGAAACCTAAGTCTTATAGGAATCAATCGATCGGTATGAGGTCGGGATAACATGCAGTTATCCATTGAACAAATTCACATTCACGGTTAAGTTTTATAATGTTTTGTCCTATCCTAATGCTCCGCGATCCTCACGGTTTTATAATGTTAATATTACTATCTAGGTACTGGCACTTGTATTTAATTGTTTTTTCTTTCGTTCCAGGTATTACACATTTGTCTACTTCCAATATACTTGATGCATATGGTGAACAAAGGAAAGTAAGTGCTTTTGAAGTAGTAGTAGTAGAAGTAGCCTATTTCTTTAAACCCAGTTTTATCTAGGGATGATCTCTGAGGCACGAAGTTCAGAAATAAAATGGATTTTCATGTAGTTATTGATAAAAGACGCTTCGTGACCAAAGTTGAGGTATATGAGTTGAACAAAATAAGACTCTAATGCCAAAAAATAGGGTTCATTTCGAGTTACTACTATTTGCGAGACTTATTAGATTTTCCAAAGCGAAAAGAGTTTAAACTTTTAAAATAAATGCCACGTATAACAATAAAAATCGGGCTCGAGAACGATTCGAGCTGAGTTGAGGAATACGAAGTTTACTGCGGTGAATAAAACTTTGTGTTGGCAACCTATTCGGTTTCAAGATTTATAACATCGATTGAACATCCTTGTAAAGTTGGCAGTAATAGCAATGTTTCAAGTACTCGTTGGAAGGCTATTTCAAAGTGAGGCAGATTGGGGAGATTGTTTGAATGCCCTGAATACTTTACGGAGATATTAAAGAATGTAATACTGGGTGGCTTCAAGTGGCTTGCCAGAAGAGCTGACATTTCGGTGAACTTTTACCCGAATGCGGAGGGAAGTAATTGTTTTCAAGCGTATATTATAATATGTGCGTGGAAGTCTATAGCCCAAAAGGGTTAATGAAATTCATTATTTAAGGTGTCATTGAATACATTATAATTCTGGAAGATATTTATGGAGTCCATTTTGTATTACTTTTTAATAAACTTTAAGAATACCAAATCTGAAACTTAGATGCCTGCATTATTTTTAAAATTGGTTCCGAAAGTTCTACTTTATGTATTACTGATATCCCTATGGATTCTCAGTTTTCTAGAATTATCCACACATTTCCTATGCCAACGTGTACCAGTGACACGGAAAATTTACTTACACGGTTACGGTAAACTGATTTATTCGTGCGTTTAATTTTGGAAGCTCGTTCCTATGCCGTTGGCGTTATAGCGGAAACAAGCGACAAAGGACTTCAGAAATATCGGTTCTTACCGTTACCTAAATAACTTTACACGAAATTTTGCACGTGAGTAAATCTGGTAAACTAGTAAATACCCAAGAGTTTATATCAGAACATTCTCCTTGTATTGCATTATGAAAACACAAGTATCAAAAGAGTTATTTTCATCAACATACATCATATTGATTTTTTTTGTTATAGCGGCAACAACAATACATAATTTCTGAAAATTTCAACTTTCTACCTATCACGGTTTGTGAGATACAACCTGGTGACAGACAGGCAGACAGACAGCGGAGGCTTAGTAATAGGGTTCCGTTCTTACCTTTTAGGTACAGAATCGTAAACATTTTAAGAAGAAAATAACCAAAAATAGGTTGATTTTCCCCGGTTCTTGATAGCTGAGTTATTAATGTTTTCTACAGTGAAGCTCTCTAAGAAGCACTATCTCTCATTAGCTTGAGGAAGTCAACATCAGATAGTGATGATAAATTGTTATTGCAATGCTTGGTTTGTACTATCTTACAGATTACGGCCCTTTCTCCTTCATTGTTTGTAGATGCAGCTGATATAAAGTGGACAGGCAATGCTTGATTTCACATCGATGTAAAAAAACAATAAGATAGAAGTTCGTGCCATTCAAATCACCTAATTTGCCTTCAGATAACATTTCGCGAACAATAAAAAGGTTGTGCGATTTTTTGCGTACTTAAATTTTATTTGTTACCTACTTATCTTTTTTGTGATAGTCTGTGTAAATTGTTCAAGTATTATTCTAACACTTTTAGATTAAATTAAAATACTTTGTAGCCCTCGAAATCACATTAAATCTTACTTTTAAGTCTTATCTTTTTGTGAGTTAAATGAGTCTTTATTATCCCCTAAATTATTCAATCCAATTTCTTGCAGGCCCTTTAAAGCCCCCTAGTAGGTCCCCAGCGCCCAATAAACGGCGTTAAAGTCGTTAAAACCCACTTTGAGAAAGACTGGTCTTTAACTACCTACTTATAATTATCATCAGTATTTACTATAGTAGGTATAGTATATCTATAATATAACTGAAACGCTATAAACGCTAACACACTCATACCCGCGCAGTAGGATTTCGTGTCACGAGTGGCATGGACAACACAAATAACACAGCACTAACACCCAAGACCCGAGAACAAAGATCTGTCACATAAATATCTGCCCCAGCCGGGAATCGAACCCGGGGCCCCTCGCTTCTCAGACATGGTCACTACCAACTAGGCTACGGGGTCGTCAAACATACTATTTAGCTTGCATTACCCATTACTTGCACCAGATGGACCTGTTCGCCATATGAAGAACACTGGTACACATCGTTCTATACGTGACTCGGGTACCGACGATGTGGATAATCCGACGTATAAGATGCATAAAGTGTACTCGTGTAATCTACTGAATGTATTCGATGCATGCATTCGTGATAGGGACGCGGGAATAGGATTTTGAAAATTAAAAATAACAAAACAGGGCAATGGAGAATGTTACTAAGTATGCCAAATGGCTTGAAAGTTTGCTACAATAAAGCTTACATGTATACAAATACACTAGTTTTTGTTTTAGTGAAAAATACCTA
>LGAG01000785.1:121868-137513 GCA_001278395.1 Lerema accius
ACATTTTTATATGAGCTTTAAGGGACACCGTAATATAGGTAATACGAAATTCGAAGAGTTTCAAACACGTGGTAATAGCGCGTTGTTTTAGTACGAATATGATGTGTATCTGTCATTTAGATACTTGGATTTGCGCCCGGATTTTAGTTTTTGAGCGACGTCTGCTACGTGCCATAGTTCTCATCATCTATCTTTGTTAGTATATAAAATCCTAGAGTGCCTGTCACTGAACTCCTACTGCTGGACAGAGTTTAGTAGAAGTTTTTAGTTTTAGTAAACGAACAACTATAAGAGACAACGTATAGTGCAAAACTTAGATATTGTAGTCTATAGTATATTTTATAGTATACTATACGTGGCCCACGGCTTCGCCCGCAGAAGAGTGTTAAAAAAAATTGGATTCATCCCAAGGGAACCTGTAATCGGGATAAAATCTATCCTATGACCTATTCCCGGATGCAAACTATCTGTGTACCAAGTTTTTTCAGCTTAATCCGTTCAACGGTTAGAGCGTGAAGGAGGGACAAACATCCAAACATCTTTACAAACCTTCACATTTATAATATTAGTAGGATTAGTAGGATATTAGATATTTTCTTTTCTTATTCTTTACCTCGTTCACAATTCACGTCATCGTTGAAATCGTTCAAAAGATTTTCCTGTTCGATAGTGCAATTGTGTTGTCTCGGAGCGTTGAAATGCGTTTTGTATGAATAATTTATATGCTTGTATTGTACGTTGAGTGAAACGGTTCTCTTTATGATAATAGACGGTACTCGAGCGTTACCAACGATAGGTTTTTTCAACAATATGTAATAATTATAACATTGGATCATCTACAAGATTAGACGGTAGTTACGTGAGTTGGCAGTTTTACACAACTGGCTATTCAGTTGTAACAGTCATATCTTATCTTCATAATATACATACATAATTGTAGTGTAGTGTTCCTCTTAAATATAAAGACTGACGTCGAAAAAAAAGTTGGGATAGAGGGAATGTATGGTTTAGAAACACAGTAGGACTCGGCAGGTGGTGTGGTGCTGATGTCGAGGTATACATTCATACTTACAGAGTCCAACTGAACTAGGATTGAAATAATGTCAGAACAAATGTTGTCGAGTAAGATGAGCATTTACTAGAAGTACATGAAAATTTAATATTGGAAGTAAGGAGTACTCGATCGATTTAAAACAATTGTCAAATAAAATTAATAATTTTAAACACTTAACATTACATACAGACAAAGACATCTATACAAATACAACACAAATCAAAGGATAACTTATTATTAAAATATTCTTATCGCTGAGAATCGAATCCAGACCCCTTTGAACGACATTCTGACGTAAAAATAGTTGCATCATACGGGTATCTATTATGTCATACTTTATTAGTATCATATGTATCTATTATATCACAGTTCATTAGTATCCAGACAATCCATTACTCAAGATGAGTCACCGTGATTCCAGATTAGTGTAGTTTGTTTTCGTGTCAAGTCACCTCCCGGCGGAGTGTAGGCGGACCGGTACTGGTCCCTTACCATGGTACCATTGACTCATCCAGCCGAGATATCAAGAAACCACTGGTACTTCTTATAGGGTTGCTAAAGTTTGAAACGTTCAAAAGTCCCAGCAATTTCATGGGCATTGTTTAAGGGTTCTGCAAGTGAAGCGAGATGTTTCCGTTTGGGATAGACATTTGTTTGATAGGTAAATGTCTATAAAGACCAAATTTTTTATATAGATAGAGATTCAAAGATCTAAACTAGTGGCTAGTATAACGACAAATATATTGGCTGATAAAAATTATAGCTTCAGGAGCAAAAATTATGTAGCCCATGTCCCTCCCACAATGACGACGAATCCAATGAAACTTCATGTTAAAATTCTTCAAGGCGTTTAGGTGCAAAGTGTACCAAAGTGTAGGTACACATACATACGCTGGATAAACATTACGCTTCTCCTGCTGCAGTCGGGTAAATAATAACAAAAGTCCTGAAATTGTATAGTTGGCAGCCCTGAGTACTAGTTAGGTACTAATAAGTTAATGTCTAGTGATCTAGGAATTAGATCCATATCTCGATTAGCACTTCTATTAGATCTGCCAGAGTGTCAGTCATAGGATGTAGTTGAGGTAATGTAGCTGTAGTGCAAATTGATAGTGTTTGTTATTAATGGCGTCAATCCTGTATACTCCATCCATAGACTAATAAAAAAGAATAGACGGAGCCATTTAGCTGAAAAGAGATGAAAGTAAAATATGGAACCGCTCTTCGCAGTGATAGATTTTTGTTCTTCACTTATTTTGTTGCAATTGTATGCGACAGCTCTGTCTATCCTTTTTTATTGGTTTGTGATTCCATCCTAAGATCCTTATTCGTAATATTGTCATTAACAACTTATTAACCAACTAACAGTCCTACTATAGTCCTACTAGAGTTTTATCATGATGTCCATGGGCGGCACAGGATGGTGGCACTGCAAGCTCGTTCGCTATTCTTTTCTGTTTTAAAAAATCAGAAGCAAAAATCTTTTAATAAATACAAGAAAATTATACCTAGTATAAAAACATTAAGAATTCTGAACCGTATCTATTACAAATTGGATTAGAAATTTATGGTTCTTATTTACCTTTCGTTGTTTCAATTTCATTTATTTGTTTACCTGGTCTTCCTATGTAACTCAATATCTTTAACCAAATATCGAGGTTTGTGTAAGTCAATATTTTGAAGACGTTAAGGCTTCATTTCCACTATCTATTTTCTTGGTCCATCTGAAAGACCGACAGGTTCAAATAAATTATACTATCACTGTCATATTCGTCTCTTTCCACTTGTAGTCTTAAAGCTTTTTGAGATGAGGAACTATTCGTCATAATTCCTGTCTTGACCGCTGATTATTTGCACATTTTTTTGATGACGGATTGCTTCAAGTAGTCGCTACCGGTAGCGTGAAGGAGTCGGCATGCGCGATTATGAAACAAATGCTTCAAACTACACATGTATGGCGGTAGGACTGCACGTTACTTCTTGAAGCTGCCGTTGACAACTACTTGAAGCAGTCCGTGTAAAAGCAGACTAAGTGGGAACGCGGCCTTAGAAAGGTGCTACATTTTTATGCCATGTTTACCGTCAGTTAAACGTTATCGGATAGATCGTGCGTTAACTGTAACACGGCTTTTGAAAGTGAGTACATGACTCCGTTTGTAATTTGTTAATGCGGAGTTTAACATATTATTAGTCCGTTGAGTTTTTGACTTCGAATAATGTTCTTTATTTTTTTAAAAGCCGCTTACACATTTAGTTTTAGGATGACTTTGACAGTGATATGACAATTGCCAGTCCAGGTTATCTATTCTACAGTTAGACAAAAAGTTTAAACGACACAGGAAGAGATGCGTAACCCTTAAACTGCTGCCCCCTGATAAGATTTGGGACTAAGTCTATAGTGATAAGACAATTGATAGGGTTAAAAATCTTTGATTTCACTTTTCTATTCCTTTTATAGTTTCTAATACCCACACTGGCGCCACAGATATTCATGAGCTCACAGCTCTTTTGTTATTCATAAACCTTAAACTCGTTCCTATTGTTGCCATGAATTGTTCTCTGTTAACATTCGGCTTAACTTGTATCAATTATAATAATTATTATAATCAATACAACAACGATCAATCAATACGAATACATCTATTTCTGTATTGATAATATTCATTACTTATTAGAGTACCTCAACTAGACATTGTTTTGAAAGGTTACTAAGGTTCATCTTGAAGACGCAAAAGTACCCGTCTGGGTAATTTTTACCCTACTGCGTTATAAGGAGGCTAATGTTTTTCAAGTGTATGTATGTATGTAGTTTCCTTTGGCACGCTCTACAGTCCGATGGCTTAACGAATTTCAAGTTATAAGGTGTCATTAGATTCGGCTTCGTTGTGGGAGTAACATAGGTTTGTATTTATCATATCTCCCTATTTTTAGCAGTGTGTTTTTTTTAGTAATCATCGTAATAATTATTATCGTATATATTAATAATTATCGTAAAGTAGGTACTCGTATTAGTAAAGAACGCATGCACTGTAAGGCGGAACCATTTTTCGGTTGCATATCTACTAATTACGTAACATATCTAAAGTACCTATCAAATATCATTGGGTGCACTCAAATCGAACCCGAGTTCATGAAGCTAGTGGATAACAATGGTAACACGTTATTCATTCGTCTGTCTGTCTGGACGTAGCGTAGGCGGACGGGTGTAGTGCGGCACTGAACCGGTTGAACGAATCCCGACTTCGATTTTGAACGAAAGAACGTTATGAGTTTGTAGGGTACTATAGATTTTACCAGGATATTATGTTGCAAGGATACGGTAGCAAATAATAAATTAATAATCCTATGCAACCGTTGCTATACTTACTATACGTTAGAAAGTTCTCAAAGGTGTGTGTTGTGGAGTCTGCCAATCCGCACTAGGCCAGCGTGGTGGACTATGGCATGTACTTTTGATACTGTTAGGAAACCCGAAGTCAATAGTGGGACAGTTATTGGTTGCAATGATAATAATACACTCGTTGCCAGTGGGTTAATGATCTGTTAAGGGTACCGTGGATAAACAATAGACAAAGCGCACACACAGGCTGAGAACAGTAAGTTAAATTTTGTTTCGCTGGGAAACGAACCTAGAACTCATTAAGCTGTTACATGCTTGTTTATTTTTTAAATAATATTTTTTGTTTTGTTTGTTACAGGTACGAGTACATACTATCGAATGGAGGAGAAGGAATTGTCTCTTTAACGGTGATAATATTCGCTAAAAGCAGAAGTCATATAAATTTATTTTATGAATCCTAAAGAAAGCTGCACCTTGGTGCCTCTCATTGTACATTAAATCCTATTAATACTCATAAATAAAAAAGTAAAAATTACATTATGTCTTTGACTATACACTAATCAACTCAAACATGTTGAAACATGTAGTAAAATAATCTTGTAATAATTAATGAAGCATTATAATTTATCTCCAATTTAGTGTGCCTCATTAACCCGTTCTATGTCCAGAGATTAAAATACAAATGCGTGGGCATACATAATGAGATGCCGGCCGAAAACAAAAGACTTTTTAATTCGTGTTTAATGATGTACTTCCTTTGTTTACGGTAATTAATTAACATTATTTTTTATTTATTGATGAAATAATAAGTCCAATGCAAGTCACTAATTGTGACTCATGTTATATTTTATTTTTTGCATATTTCACGACATTCATCAATGGATTGCTTATGCCTTTTGAGACACAAAATAGGTAGCTTGTTATGCCGTTAGTGGGTAACATGGAATAGTGAGACAATCAATATTTATTTTAGACACGGAAAATTATTATGTTACTAAAGGATAACATGGATTAGTGAAGAAATTAAGGTTACTTCATAACACTTAAAACTCGAATGATCGTGCTCTCCAAGACACGGAATAGCCCATTATGCCACTATAGATAGCATGGAATAGCGAGTAATTAGAGTAACCTTTCCGTATGTACATTGTATTGTTCCCGTCAATCCTGCTGAATGCGCCTTTAAAAAGTAACAAAAGAGTGAAAGAATGCACCCCGCAGCCTTTTTAATACATTTAAGTATAGCTCTACCACCAGTCGCCGAGACAATGCATTTTTTACGCATTCTCCTCGGATAAAATGAGAAAAGTATTTAGGCTGTACCAGCGCGATAAGGTTCAAAATCCCGTGCCGATCTCTGTTCATTCCCAAATCACGTCACGATATTATTACGTAACATAATGAGAATAATATCTTTTATACACGAAAGTATCGCAAGCAAAAATGATATTAACGTTTTTGTATTTTATTTACGTTGTTTTGTATTACTTGTAGCGCAATCGTTACTATGTTGATCCGCCGAAAAAAGGGTGCTGGGTTCGATTCCCAGCAAGGCAATTTTTTTTATGGTTACTTATACTTGGCAGGGGGTGACCTTTGACTATATCTGTTGACTTTCACACCTTTGACACCAAATTCTAGAATAAGGTTACAAGTGTGTAGCTTAATAGTTTTATTTAATTGCAATCGCACGTATATGGAATGCACTTAGTTAAAAGTCGATCTCTGTGCGACTTAACCTAATGACTTACTCAAGCCTTTTGAGCTGTAGAGCGTGCCAAAGAAATGGAACTACATTTTCTCGAAAAACATTTCCTTCCTGGCCGTGTCGGGTAATTAACTTAGGAGTTGTTTCTGTCCAATACCGAAACCTGGTACCGTGAAGGCTACTTGGTACCAAACACAGCAACGAAAGTATCTGTATACATACAGTTCTTACTTCCTACCAAAAGACTGAGTTGGACTTTATATACAAGAACGAAAAACTTAGTCAGTTGTTAAAGTTTTGCACTACAGTTTAAATTCTATTTAACAAATTGAAACTGAAATGGAGATGAAAATGTACTCGTAAATCTGTGTTAAATTTTATTCATAGTAAGTACTTAATTCAATAAGATAGTTGGAAAGCCTTACGGAACTTACTCGTAGTTCCTGCATAACTAAATTGGGCAGTTTAGTTAATCGAAAGCTTAACCAACTAAAACTTGATAGAAGATTGGAATTTAAGCCGCTATAGTCCGGGATTTACTTAGTTCGTTCGTATAGGGTTATTTTAATTTTGATGGATGAATTAATAACTGTATTCGTCTTTCGAACATAGATTCGTTTGTATTTTTATGTTTACGAGAGTAATCAATGTTGATGACGTCAGAAAATATGACGTTCTATAAACCCATCTTCAATAGTCTACAAAATCGAGTAATACACGCAATGGACGCAAACAACGTAAAATATCTATAGGTAACTCGTGAAACTTCGACTCCGCTCGTTGGTAACTCCACAATGTAATAAAAGGAGCTCGAATAAAATGGAAGAGGGATCTGTGGGTCTGTGGCGAGGAAAGTGGAACGACTGTCGGTAGACCGGTGCTCTACTTCCAGACTATAGCGCAATATCTATAGTCTATTCTATAGTAATATAGACTGTACCGAATCAAACTGTTTGTACCGAATTAAATGCTACATTTACTTGGAGTTGGTTTTCACATCTGTCGTTGAGGATTTGGTAAAGGCTTAGATGGTTATTTGAGTTATGAAATAAGATAGAAGTTGTACGTTACATACTCGTACTCAGATGTAGTGCACATTGTATAGGTACAAAGATTAACTATGACGCTGAAATGTTAATTTCAAGTACGTATTTTAATTACTTAACAGTTACATGTATGCGAACGTGTAATACATATTTTTTATGATTTAATTTATAGTTAAAATTTTACCGTCAACACGTTTATAGTTTGACACGAGTTATGATAGACTTTCGACTATAGGCTAGTTCTCTAGTTTTTATAAACGTACCTATATCAATAAAAAATCTATTAATAATCTAGTAGATCAACTACAAATATTTAAATCGTCCGGTAATCTTGTAATCTTAGTGTTGCAAGATAATTGCACGTTCGTGAAATGCAACCATAGGTATGGAGTAGGTATGCATGTTATTACCAGTTACGATCATCGCGTGATGGTTTACCGGTGTTTTATGTTAATTAAGACACACGTGAATGAGTCATTTGTAATTTATTTTTCATTCTGTTTGCTAATCGTCGTCTCTGCTAATGCTATAGCTTATCGTCTCTAAACTAATTATATAAGTGTTAAGGTAATGTGCTCAGGTTTTTTTGCTTCTATATTGGTCTATAAGTGTACATTTCTGTTTACTAGACAGTAAACGTAAATCCAAGTTATGTACATCTACGACACTGGCAATTCTACAAAGTGTGAGGTAGACAATATGCATTATGTAGCGTTATTTGAAACAGTACTGATTAGAGGGCCGATTAAGTATTACGTAATCAGTATTTTGACCTCTTGTAAGCCATTTCTGACCCCTCCCTTTTCAGCTAACTTTTACTTCAAAGTTAATCGCTCCTTCTTTGTTCCCTACCCCCTTTGCTTCATAACATACTGAATAAATTATGAATACAACGTAATTTATTTACTAAGATATTTTTAATATCACGTTTTTCCGACCGTGTATGGTGGCTGATTGTAGAGTTATGCAAATACTGTGGAACCGAGTTTATTATACTTTATTATTACAAGTTAGCCGGGTGGTATTTTCATTTAAAATTGAAGAGTAACGTTGTGCGTTGTTATTACATTGCCAGCGTAGCCGGTGGAAATTACCTTGGTCGGGAAACATTGTGGTTTGGGGATTTGATACAAAGTATGTATGTTGAAATGTGAAGGTTCTTTAGACCCCTTTTTAAGAATAATGCAGGCATACAAGTTTGAGAATTAATATAATTAAAGATTATTTAGATAGACACGCAGAAATTTTATGTGTTGAGAGATTAAGAAAACTTAAAAAATAGGAAAATGGATGCGGGGATTGAAGTCCCCTACAAAGAAATAATGTATAATACCTATATTTAATTTAGAAATAAAAATATCCCCCACACAAACATGCGGTTTAGAGGCACGTTAGAGGGTCTATTGTCCATAGATATAGTCATAACTGTTATAGTCAAATTTAAATTACACATTGGGTAGCTGTAATAGTATCAATACCAAAGAAAGACAACACGTAGACAAGGCCAGTTAGATAACAGTGAACAATACACAACCCCAGTTAGGTAAGGGAAGTTCATTGTCAAGGTCGTAACTGAGATTGCGTTGACTGCGACTCGTAGTAAACGCAGATCAACATTGAGAAGGTTACGGCATAAATTACGGTACATATTTGAGTTAGCCTTTACTTGCGGTTGGTGCGTAGTCAATTTATTATATGAAGATTAGCTGATTGTTCGTATTTTGGGATTTTGTCATCTATTATATCTACGTTTCGTTAGAAAGGTACAGAGATAAATCTACATATACTAATAATTTAAAGCTGAAGAGTGGTTGTTTGAACGCGTTAATCTCAGGAATTACTGGGCCGATTTGAAAAATTATTTTAGTGTAAGATAGTTTATCGAGTAAGGCTTTAGGCTACATAACATTACGCTAAGATGAACAGGAGACGATCAGCAATAAAAAATATTGTGTAAACAGTAAAATTACGCGGGCGGAGCCGCTGGCGGTTGCTGATAGAATAGAAAATTGTTTTTTATCCTGTCTCGATGTTTTGAGAACCAAGGAATCTATTTTGAATTATGTATGTAATAAAATCGGGTCTGATATAGATTATTTCATTTGAATTGTTTAACAATCCATTCATAAACGAAATATTTTTGATCACATTGATTTTACAGTCTACATTTACGAAAAGTAAAGGCAAGTAATATTTTAAATGGAGAATAGAGTGCATTCTAAAAGCTTGCAAAATGAAAGCTTATAAGAAAGAGTTTACATACTCTTGTAAAAGCTCTTCAACGGGGTGCTTTAAAGATGATTATGGCGCAGTGTGCCCCTCGAGTTTACCGTTTAGCCAGAATGAAGCTAAGCACTGCAAATTTTGTTCTTGAAAAGCTTTTTGGACAGTAAAGGGTTGCAAGTGTTTTTGTCTAAGCTAGAGCTTTGGGCACAGGTTTAAGTGACGTGTTTTTTAATAGATTCAATGGTGTTGTGACATGTTTTTGTGTAAGTAGCATTTTCATGCAAACTAATATTATGAAGGCGAAAATGATTGTTGTTTTTTTTCCTTTTCACGCCTAAACTGCTGGACCGTTTTAATAGAAATCTGGCGAAGGGATATTACCTGCTAATCATGGGGTAGGACATATGATATACTGTATCGTGATTGTAAAATCCTCTAGGATGATTTTGAGCGTCTGATAGCTCTAAGGAGTACGACAGGCAGTGTCGCAAGGTTTGTTTACAAAAACTCATCCGAATTGAATCTTCAGTGATTTGCAAGTCTAAAATATCTATAGTTCTATACTAATAATAAAACTGTAAATTTTCAGATCTAATCATTTCAGCTAACAGACGACATAAAAGATAATGTATTCATAACAGTTATACAAATATATTTACTACGTTTTAACCTGAGCCCTTTCATTCAAGAGCTCTGCTATTTTCGGAATTCTGATGTAGACGACTGTTTGAATTTATCGATCTACTCCTGTTCGTACCCTTAAGAATTAATTGCTTCGCTTGTTTTCATTCCAGTGGTTGCTTACTTGTAAACCAATTTGTACCGTGATTCGTCAGCATAAAGTTGAATTTTGAGGACAGATTTAACTAATGTGACTTGGGTTTCAGCCATACCATTAGCATAGCCCGCCATTTCTCTATTGCATTTGACGGAAATTGCATCAACTGATCGTAATATAGTATTACCGAAGCTATATTTGTTGCAGAAATTATGGCATATGGTACCTACTTCATTTTAATGAACTTTTTATACATCTATTATAGTGTCTACTTCATCGGTAATAGAATATTTATCTTTCAAAATTGTGTATGTCTTACTACGTCAAGGGTCTAATTTTGTTACTTACCGTTTTTAAGATTCATGAAGTACAAGTTTGAGAATTGTTAAAGTTAACTTGGAGAAAAAGAGAGAATCTTACTTTTATGTATAACATGTGTAAGTAATAGATAATTTTAATTTAGAAAATAAAACGCACACTACCAAACCACTATGATACGTCAAACACGATAGACAGAAAACAGTTGACAGTTAGTTGATATTGACATATTCTAGCCAAGCATGTCGAAAGAGTTTATAGTTGACATTTAGAGTTATGGTTCAATTTCGACCGTACGACGTCCTCTAGTTTTATTAAATTCTGGGATCGTAAAACAAATTTGTTTTTGTATCCTTTCTATAATTGCTTATCCTGGTATCTATGTTCTAATGTAATTGGAGGATATCAAGTTTAACTATCGGGTCATAAAGCCGAAAGGTAAGAACTTACAATATTTGGGCTTGACCTGATTGGACGTCTTCAATCCTACTAATATTATAAATGTGAAAGTTTGTAAAGATGTTTGGATATTTGGATATTTTGTAAGTCCTTCACGCTCTAACCGTTGAACGGATTATGGTGAAACTTGGCACACAGATAGTTTGCATCCAGGAATAGGACATAGGATAGATTTTATCCCGATTATAGGTTCCTTCAGGAGAAATCAATATTTTTTTTAACTATTCCTCGAGCAATGCTGCGGGCGTCGTCTAGTAAAAAATATTTTGTTTCATGCAACTTAGTTATTCTTCAATTAACTGCAAGTACAGTGTCCTAATAAAATCTCATTCCTGGCACATGGTAACAAGGCGAAACCTAAAATTCTAATTCATACTTTCAGATCGTAAATCCTAGCTCTGTCTACTGACCTGATTAGACGATTTCTATAGGAGCTAGTAAAGTGAGCTTGTACCGAGAGCCGTCCTAACAAATCCGATTGAGATTTATGATCTACTGTGAAGGTTTAGTTAGTGAAAGAATGATTTATTTACTTAAAGAAAATTTGTAGAGCTTTTTGATACTATATTTTTTATGATAATAATATACGTAGGTACTGTTTTTCGTGTATTTTTGCCTGGACTTACCGCGATCGGTTAGAATCAAAGGTTACGAGTGATACTGGGTTGAAATCTGTGGATGTAGTTAAGGAGGAGACAGTTTTAAGTTCACATAATGTCTGTTATTGTACCTGATTTCAAGTTAAAGCTATTTATAGCCAAATCTACCTATGACACGAATTTCGATGATTAGGATTTTTTCTTTACATTAAAATCAAAGTTAGATAAAATACAAATATTATCTTTTCGTCTAATACGAGATACTTGATAATACGTGATACTGCGCAATAAATTTAAGTGTAATTTCCACTAAAACACTAAAGCTTTTCTAATAGTTCTACTTACTATGGAATAAATAAAGCTGTAACGACTAATTTTATGACCCATTTCGCGGCATTCTCCAGAGAGTTTAACATCCCTAAAACATATCGTTCCCATAAATTGGACTTGTCTACAGTTTGTTTGAATATCCATAAATTGCGAGTAGACACGTCTAGTCCAATAGTCCGTTGCATAGAAATCAGATAATGGCGATATTTGAAGAAATGTAAAGCTCAAAAGTCTAAAGCACTCACTGTCTGAAGTCTCAAAGCCTCACTGTCATCTAAAAAGTCCTTGGTTTAATCCTATCTAATGACGAAATAATGTATCCAAATAGTCTATAAATAGTCTAGCAACGTAAAATAGTTTAAATAACTCTATTACTTTTAATTTTCTGAAGAATTCAAGGGCATACTGAAAATTAAAACAACTTATTTATGTTAATTTGTATTAGTCACGGTAAAAGTTAAAGGTTAATGCTTATAAAGGTTAAAAAGCAAAATTGAAAACAATCTCTTTTGTACTTTCGCCTGTAAAGATATTTTTATGTTATTTTTTTATCCTTCATTACTTTAATACGAGATAGGAATCTTTGTAGGCGTTTTGATAAACTCAGAAATAGAGAAATTTATCGGTTAATTCAGAGTAAATGTCAAGTACTTATTATGTTCTGTGACGTCTAAAAATAATAATGTAATATGATAAAGTTCACCTTTGTGTAACTTATTACGTTCGGTCACTGGACTATGTTATGAACCTTTGAATATAAAGATGACAAAATACACGATTGACAACTTTATGGAGGACAGTATGTAGGCTTCCTCTCGATGTTGTACTCCAGCGAAACAAGTGATAATTAGTGTCTATTACGCAAATAACTGTTTCAGAAATTAGAGGTGCATGGGTTCAAATCGAACTTAAGACCTCTTATTCGGGAGAGCAAGGGTTCAAGCCATTAAGCTATCACTGCTATAATATTAGGGAGCATTCAAGTATTACGTACGACCATTTTACCTAAGTTTTGCTATTTTCCCGACCTAGGAAAAATTACATACCCAATTTTTTAGTAATAAAAAAACAATGTTACGTAACACGTTGTTCGATGCCCCTTTCTCTATGTAACATAACTTTTACAAGACCCCCTTCCTCCCAAATTGTGTTAGGTAATACTTGAACGTCCCGTTATGATGACAGTAAATGTCAATTCCGAACAACCAAAGCACCAGCGAGTTGTGTAACTTTGGAAGTTGGCGATAAATGTCAAGTACGTGTAATTTGCGGCACGTCAAAAGTGTTTTACGTCGCCGAATCGTTAAGGTTTATTGCCGACGCACCTAACGTGAGGAATCGTAAAAGAGAACTTCCTTTTCTTTTGTAATCATCAATCTTCATTTACATCATCGAGGATTAAAGCATGAAATTGTGATGGTTTATTAAAAATAAATAGGATCTCTCCATATGGTTGTCTCGGGTTACTCGTTTGTTCTATGTTTGAGTTTCATTTAGGTCGGGCGCAGACGTCCGGAATTTGTCAGATTCTGAATTTCAGAGATCCAGGAGAAAATTGTACCGACGTGAACATTTTCATACCAGAAAAAGGCTTACCCCTAGCTCTTTTAACACCGTTTTCTCCAGCTGAAAATTCACAATCTGAAAATTCCTGACTTTAAAAAAGAAAAAGTATTTGATGCTACTAACGTAAGAAGATTGCTTTCCTAATAAATTACTATTATTTTTCCAAAATACAGTCATAATGAGTCACGGTCGATTTTCGACCACAGAACGGTTCTCTACTTACATAATTCAACTCCTAATCAATTAAACCTCTTTTGTTTGACTTACGTGGAAAAAGCGTTCGGGTAATCGGTCTACAAACTACATTAATACTTAAGTCTAGTCAGCATTTAGTACACCAATATAAACAGTTCATTGACCTGTTTCGTAACACCTACCACGTTTGAATCGGCACTGACTTACTGTCATTCACTTCGTTAGGATACTATCATGACCTTGCCACTGAATTACCAACTGTCATTCACTTTATCTATCCGTGCGTAATCTTTAACAACGCGTGCTATTGTAAATATTGATAACATTAAACTATTTTTCTGTTAAGATTTCCGTTTATATTTTATTTATGAGTTTTAAGGTAACAATCCGGACTGTCGAAGGAGGATTTTCGAGCCTATGTATGTATTGTATAATGTCCATGTCTTTAGTAAGAAAAAACTAAAAAATAAACAGACATCATTAACAAATAACTTTAATTTAGATACACAAATAAACCGTTTTAAAATCATACATCGTCAATCGCAGTTTATACAACACTGTTATACAGTATGAACTCCCTGCGCAAAGGGGGGCTTGAAAATATTATAATAGTCCGGGGAGCCTCAATAAAAGAAAGGTTGAGAATCCCTTCTCTACAATCCAAACTGCTTGACGGATTACAACATGTGGGGCGTCATTGAATTCGTCTTCATTGGGGGAGTTACACACGCTTTTTTTTTTTATTACGGCGCGCTCGTTGCTTAAAAAAATTTTAGCTGTTGCGTTTTTGTTTCTTTTTCAAAATTAATTACACACTTAATAAGATTTTTTTGTCTTCTTCATCAAGGGCCACGTTTTCCAATGCAAGCTAGATCGTGTTGTGTGTGTGTGAATCTGTATAATGTTTGACGTGTTTGATAAACATAATGGTCAGAACTCTGACTACCTAAAGCGTCCCGTTAATCAGTGAATAGAAGGGGTCCTATAAATGCTAGTGGAGCATCTAATAACCTTATATCAGTTATAATTGACCATAATGCAATAGGTATGTTACTTGCGTAATAGATTATGTTACGTAACGTTGTTACTGAAAATACTGTTTTTATTCCGCGTTACAAGACATGCGTCTTTATTGACTTTACGATGATTATTTGCCGTCTCATTCTTACTTAAAAAAATAATTTGAGCATTTTCCTGATTTCACACCGAGCGCGCTTATGACAGATCTGTAGTAAAAATATAGTGTAGTACAAAATAACTATTACTCCATTCCTTACTAATAACTAACTCACTACACACTAATAGAGAATTAGTGTAGTTAGCTTAAGCTAGATCGTACGTACAGAATTACAAATACAAACAGTTCCAAGCGCCTGACGCAATGTTATTAGCAACGTGCTCATGAATGATTCTGATATTCATAGAACTAAGGCGCTGAAGCCGTAGTTGTGCAAACACTAGAACTAGGTTTCAGTGCTAACTGTTAGGTTTTGGTTTGAGCCTGCAATATTGATGTGTTGCTATTGCAATTTATACAACTGTTGCTTTTGTATGTAGATTCTGGTAGACACATTAGAGGTCGTATACCTAATTATTATTTTAGCCGATTTATTACAATTACTTATTAGCCTTTTAGGCAACGTTGTAATTGGATCAGGGAACAATTACGTGTCCCAGGCAGGCAAAAATGTAAGTTATACCTTTGGGACCTACGAATTAATTATTATACCTTGTAGATTAAGCGCGATCATTAGAGGGAATTGAGTATATGATTATTATATTTAGTACCTTTATTCGATTAGTAATAGTAGCGTTATTAAGTAATTGGAAATTGTTTTTGTTGTTTTTATCCGAATGCGCTTGCAGGAGGGATGTATTTTTCGAACTCTATTTATTTGGCACGCTGTGGACTTTGCAGCCCAAATGTATTGACGATTTTCAATTTATGAGTTTTCAATAGATTTGTCTATAGTGGGAGTGATAAAGGTATATTTTTATTTGGCGCTTCATAAGTCCAAATTTTTGG
>LGAG01000785.1:138701-163888 GCA_001278395.1 Lerema accius
TCTATAGTGGGAGTGATAAAGGTACCTATATTTTTTTTTGGCGCTTCATAAGTCAAAATTTTTGGTCTGTAGAGATTTTGGTTTTTTGGTAATAACAAATAGGCTTCGTATATTTTTATATTCCTACTAGCAATCAACCTGCGCAATTTTCCCGTTTTCGCAATATTTTTTATTGCCGCTCCTCTCCTATTCATCTTAGCGTGATGTTATATAACCTATAGCCTTCCTTGATAAATGGACTATCTTACACTAAAAGAATTTTTCAAATAGGTCCAGTAGTTCCTGAGATTAGCGCGTTCAAACAATCAAACTCTTTAGCTTTATATTATTAGTATAGATAGATGTATGGTCAGATGAAGGCTAGGAGTAACCTGAAGATGAGCAAACACGTAACAGTCTCTTTCACAGCAGCTTAATTATAACGAGATCTGTATCGATTACAAAACAGGATGTGATTTGGCTCAACAATCAGGTTAATCTAATCCTAGCTACACTACAACGCAACATAGCGCATGAACTGTTCCGTATACGTTTTACGACCGGAAGCACCGTAGCCATCTACCATCAAACGAACCGCAATCGATCCTTTATGTAACATAGATCTGTTATTTTCTATTCCTAGCAACCGGATACCAGGCCTAACGCAGGTGGTCATCGATACTCATGGGACGTAACCCGACTCTGGTATACCAAGGCGAGCTAAACTAGCGGGCCGTATCCTCTACTGTACTGGAAAATGTAGCCTTGCGAAAGAACAGCCGATATTGTGTTCTATATATTACGAGATAAGGTTGCGTGTTGCGTGTCGCTGACTGGTTCGGCTGGATCGATATGCTCCGGTGTTTCCTTGTCGGATGGTCTTGCATGATATGGATGAAATACTCGTATCTGGTGCCTAATGTTTATTTGATACGCTTTTACATGATTTGTGATGAAAATGTTGGTCTTTTCTATTATGTTTGATGCTGCGTGGGTTATTTAGGACAAGTACGTTCTCTGTCCAGAAAACAGTATTCTATAAAATGAATCATGGATATGTCCTAATGATGAGTCATTTCATCTTCTTTAACGCCCTTAAAGTTTCTCTTTGATTATCAATTCATTCTTATACAGAGCAATTATAATTTCAAACGTGAAATCAGTCAGAAATTGAGACGTTAAAAGATAGTAATGATATATCTTAACATGTCAGTGATTCAACCATTGAAGACAAGCGTATGTTGTCTTGCAAGTTAACATAGTAATTGGTAATGTCAAAATTGGATGTATGAATTAAAAAGTTTGGTGTCTGTTTAAAAAGTCTGTTTGTTCTATTATATTACTAGAAGAATGCACAGATATTGTTATGCAACTTATATTTTATCTATTGATTTGATTCCTCAGTATTCCATATGAGGCATTCCCGATTTTTAATTTTCTTATATCTTTAGTAAATTCCCTTCATATTGGACATCTTTTGCTACGATGGCATTTCAATAACTAATAATTTGACTGGTCCCTTAAAGTATCTTGATAACAGCACCACCCACCCGGTCCAATTGTTTTCCTAAACCATATTCAGACCCTCTTAAATATACCACAAAATCTTTATTAAGGACTTTAATGACAAACATAAGGACGCTTCGTTTCTTTTTAAAGAAATTATTATTGAGTATTATTCTTACGTAAAATCCAATCTGAATCGTAAACTATGGTTCATCCATCATCTGCGAAGTTAGTGACCGTGTGTTAGAGTGAGAAAGATAAAAATAGAGAGAGAGAGAGAGAGAGAGAGTGTACAAGCTAATTGTTTGTAACGGGCTTCAGTAACGGTTTAAACAAATTTACTATACGTATTTGCGAAAATATGCAAAGTATTGCGAACTTCTTCATTTTATAATTGGCATTCAGTGAGCTCAACTGTCGTTTGGTTAGTTGTTTACTCTTTTGATGTAACTTGCTAATCATATCTTTATTTGTAACCATCTTGAAGATAATGCTGTTCGAGTTTTTGTATCTAGTTAAATTCTTTGTCACGGTATACCTGCAGCCAAAATTGCTTGACGGATTTTAACAGGTAAGGTGTCATTGGATTCGTCTCATTGCTAGAGTGACATAGGCGGCTATTATTTTGTTGTTACACGGATGCTACCAACCCTCCCCCCCAATTTTTCAGTTGCGTTTTTTTTGTTTTTCTATTAATTGTTACTTGTATCTAATGTTCTGTAATCTCTATACTTGTAGCCTGACTTTCAGCTATAACTTTACGTAATAGATATAGTTGTCTGTCCATTTTTCATCCTTTATCTTTCAAGGCCGGGTTATCCAAATCGGAAGTATTACGTTACGGCCGGGAAGCGTGTAATGGCCAAACGATTTTCTTCCCATGATCCGAACTAGGGACTCGCCGTGTAACAGTTTATGTCCAATTGTGCTCGGTATTTATCCAATTGCCCGATTGTTTCCTTGAACCGTGGCCATTGTGGTTTAGGGTTGACAAAATTTTGCATAAGAATCCATAGAATCTTAGTTTGTTTATTTAAGTTCATTTAGCTACTAACTTAGAAATTTTTTAAAATTAGGAACTTTATGCAATGTTGGAAAAGAAGTTTTTTTTTAAATTTTATATTATAATGCCATGTAGTGAATGACGTTCGTTTAGTGAGCTATTAGTTCCTAAGACGAAATAAAGTTTTTTTTTATTTGAATTCTAAAATGCGAAACCTGCATGTAATGCGCAAATCGGCAAACAAGAATTTTACCAATAGCAGTAACTAACCGTGAAGTTTTTAGTTTGGTTGAGACAATGAAAAATTATTACTGGTAGCGATTTTTGACACATCATTAATTCGACTTCTATGGAGGACTAAGGCATTTATGGAAATGCCAACGTATTTTTAATAGCAGAATTTAACAACAACACGATACACATAGGGATATCAGTAAGTACCACATTATCAAACATACAAAGCTGTCATTTGAAAGGACATTAGGCATTCTGGTCTAATACAAAAAAATTGCACGATCAGAACAAAGAATATTTTCAATGAATAAGTTATATAGACCTTAAAGTAATTGTAGAAATTTTACTCTGTAACTACGTTTTTTGAGTAGATTTAAGTTTTTGTACGACACTCAGAAGAATAAATAACTGTGCAAAAACAAAAAAAATAACATCCATACATTTTTTTTAGTTCTTAGTATAGCCTAGCTATTGAAAGTAACCATAGGTTTGGCTGCGAAGTTTTTTTGGAGACCAATAATGTATGGAAATTCCCTTATGTCCCTTATGGAAATGCCAACCCTGTTTTCTTAGGGTAAATCTGTGGCATCCAGGTTCAAGAAGGGTTTGTTTTTCAACCCTACAACATATCAGTTGTTCAGGTCAGATTCCCATTCTGTATTATGTGGGCGCAATGTGCTTAATATGTTACTCCGTACTCTGTAGTGAGACTAGATCAGACAAATTAGACAAATTGGTCAATGCTTATTGCTCTTGAACCCAATGCCCTATATTAAGTGGATTGGTAGTCGTGATTGAACGTATTTCAATGCGTTAACTGGTACTGTACCATTTTCTGTTTTTGTACCATTTTGAAAATTATTTGGTTACTTGTTGTTTTACAAATTGTCAGTTCTATTCACCTACCAATTGTTCACGTGGGATTTTATACTTAATGTAGACGACCGGACAGACCTGCATATTTTATATCTTGTAGTTTTGTTGATTTCTTAATTTTTTTACACCAGGTACTCCCGACTTAAGTTTTTATGAACCTTTTCATGAAAAAATATATAATCTATATCACTTTAACATTGAAGATGAATCCAATGACACCTTACTTGTTGAAATCCACCGCACCGTCTGTACTGTAGACCGTACTAAAGAACTAGACATACATACGCTCAACAGACAATTATCTCTACTTCTGGAACAATCTAGTAAAAATACATATGATTGAGTATATTCAATGTAAAGCTCCAAGATTCTATTATCTTTCGCTTATGATAGCCAATTAATAAGAGTAAATTGAGTTGTGCTGGATGAAGCAGAATCGACTCGGTGTGATTTTTCATAAAAGTTAATTAGATAATTGAATTGCTAACGTTCTGCTGAGCTTCGACGTGGAAATATGGCCGCCCTTCAATTTCAATTAACTTTTTTCCTCAATTTCAATTAACCTGGAAATATGATTCTTATTACGACATCTGTGAAACGAAATGAAAACATAATAATAACATAGCGATATAAGAAATACAAATTACTAGCATATTGTTTATAAGACAGAACAATAGATAGCAACAATATCCATGATATAAAGGATCTAAAGCTTCTTGATTCCATATGAAGGATTTTCACATTATAAACATTGTCAATGTAAATTCAAATTTCAAATTCAATTCTTTAAATTCGTCTTAAAAACATCATACCCACTTAGCTAAATCAAGCAATTTAAATTACAGTACATTTCAAAATAAATTGTTTAAAGAATTTAATGACTAATGTTCCCACAGACATTACCTATCGTACCATCAGCTTTATGAAAATAAGAAAGAAGGACTATCAAAGGCTAGCCTACAGTATATTATATTTATCATGTACGCCTTTAGTCGTTCAGGAGCAAATCTCAAGTGGAATGCTAATAAGATCACCGCGAGTAATTCAAGCGTAGGTTCTAAGGGTACTACAACCGTTAACAATGTCAGGTTTAGATTTAATTTAACCTAACCTGCCTTGTGTTTGAGAGCTAGCAATTTCGCGGCGCGGTTGGCTTGTTAAACGACCGTCTAGAGGATCTAATCGTTTTTGTTATTGTTGACTGCGTCTTTAAATTAAATCCTAAATTAGCTTCTGAGGTTAAGCTCTATAATATAAACTTTATTATCAACTTATTTCTTTACAGCCTGGTGTTACAGTTTTATTATTTTTTTCATTCTTATCTTTAGGAAGTATAGTGGTAAAGAAATTCTCCATATTATTGGTTTATTGTTTCTGCAAATTCCATTAGTTACTTTTATTTTAATGCAAGACCTGTATTAAAATAAAATTTAATTTAATTGAATTTAGTCCTTGGTAAAAAATACATGAATTACAGTCTCGTTTCTTTATTTAACTAATTATAAACACCATTGAAAAGTTTATTGACCTCAACAGTTAAAAAGATTGTTTGCGGATTGTTAAAAAGCTTGCATAATTTGAATGTACCTACTCGTGTACCTAGCAAATAGCAATCTATCCGACAATAAAATTGTTTCCTTTTATTTCGGCTATCGAATGTAATTTGTACTGTAACTAATCTTCAATTAGCTTTTCGAGATAGATTTCAATGAACTCAAGTAAGAGAACTACTTTAGTAACGTCGGGCTCCTGTGGCCTTATAAAAAGTACTTCAATAAGATCGGAAATAACTTTTATAGGCTTCAACAATTTTTCTCCTTTGTTTGATTCTTATGAACAAGTCGAAAGATCCTTATCAAGTAGCAATTCAATATTAGAATCAGTTGACTACGCACCGTCTGAGATGCAATAGCTATTAATAGCGAAGGCTGCATACGATAAGTTTTATAACGGCCGCTTATCAAAACGCCTCAAACTGCTCCACTAAGCTAGATCCTACTCCAGATATTCACGCCTCGCTTCACTTTCAAATACTTGTAATAGAAATGATCGCTTGTAATTTCACCAACTTATCGCCCATCTGCTACCGTCGTTGTATCTTATCGTTGTTGCGTCCATTGTCAATCTGAGCTTCAGCTTTGAGCTGAGTTGGAGATTGTCTAATTGATTGTGGTGATTTTGTTGACTCAAATTTTTTAGTTGACTTAACAAAAGTGGAAAATAGGTGTCGACAACTTTTGGTCTTTAATTGTTTTTACATTTCATGGTCCAATCCAATGTTAAATTGAAGTAACATACGATGTTGTAAAGTATTTTTATCCACGACGGAATGGAGATGGTATATTCATTTAGGGTAAGAGGATGTATTTGTTTGTATTGTAATGTATTAGTTGCGATTTTCAAAATTACTCTTAATCTATAGTATTTCTAACTACGTCAAAGTTATCTTGAAGAACTGTAAAAGTAAAAAAGTTATATGCCCAGCCTAACGGCTTGAGGTTGCTACGGATAATGTACTCAAAGGCTTGAATGAGCAAAATGAACGCAACAACCGCAAGGGACGGGCCAATTGTTAAACTGTCATCTGTTTGACGTCCAACAATTTCGCTTGTATGGATTGTGGATACGTTTTCTATTCCGCAACATCAGTAATATATTCTTCAACAACAAACTAATTACACGATTTACAAAACAAAAAAAACATATCAAAAGTAACGTCACGAAAGTTAAGGATATAATTCTATTAAAACTTTGAAAAACATTGGCAGTAAAGGAATTTAATCGCTCATAATCCGACGACGCAAAATTCTCGGTCGCTTGTTTTAGCTCAGGTATGAAACCTAGTGCGTGTTCCGCTTCTCCCTAATCAAGATCAAGATTTGACAGTAGATTTTTTGTTTCTGTGCCAAGTTCAAGAACGATCCGACGAGCAATTTGTCGCGGTAGCCAATTAGAACCTTATTTCCGTTTGAGGCTGCCGTAGTTCATAACGCCCCTTCTCACTATCGCACTTTCTAATGGCATACGCTGTTCTCTTCCAATAATGATACTCATTATTTCTTTTTTCGAGACCCAACATTCATTCAATTTATGTTTTCTGTAATAAGCAATTTTGGAATTGGATACGATAGCCAATTTGACAAATAACTGTCGGAAGAATATTTCTCCGGTTTCATAGCATTGTTTGGTTCGGGGTATTGTGAAAGGAGTATTATTTATATTACGCTTCTGGCCCCATTATTCGATCGTGGGATGGAACATGCACTATTTAATAACTATACCATTGTACCTAGGACCTAGTTGCTCAGCGTACTGGATCCATGGTTCAGTCGGTATTAAAATATTGTAACGATGATGAATACTAGCGGGATATTTTTCTGTATAGGCAAAAGCTTTTTTGTGTTAATTTTCGTTAGCTTGGAAATATGTTCCTTTAGTAGTTCTTTGGAAGAAGTCCTGATCATTTCGGGGAACGAAAATATGAATGGTGCAAACCTTAGTAAGAGAAAATATTTCCAAATTAATGGTAAATTATTTTCATATATTCAAACAGATATTACGTTGTTTTCTAGTCCTTGGAAGTGCGTTAATTTCTTCGTTCTTTGCGTTAATTAACAAATATTGGCAAGCGATACAATTAACAGCAACGGACGCGAAGTCAAAATAGCCTTAGCGTTGTAGGCTTTCTGTATCATTCAGCTTACTGTTATTGTTGTCAATAACATAGCCTAGCACAATCGTCTATGTCAAATCACCTTTGTGCTGACTATGTTGAATGCACCACCACGTCTGACACTGCGCAGCGGCGCGTGGCCTGCGCCGGCGCAGCCAGTGCCGCAATGGCGGTCTGGTGCGGCGCGCGCATCTTGCCGCTCGAAAGACGTGTCTACTCCATCACGTTGGTGGTGCGTTGGTTGTATACTATCGGCTTCGGGTCCTACTGAAACATCAACATTACTTACTAAAATATATTTTTGATCATTTTGATATTCAATACCTTGTCAATTTATCCAGTGTGTTGGGTGTATTGATAAATTAATTTGTTGAGACTTGTTGTGTTATTTTGATATTGTGGTTCGATTTATCTAAATTTTATTTGGACTGAGTTAACATAAAGTCATGTTAAGATATGATGAGGACATTATTAACTTAATTTGTCTTCATATGAAGCGTAGTTATTTCATTCGGAGTTCAACAAGAGTTGTTTTGCATTAAATCAGTCGAATTTACAACTGCTTGTGGTATCCATACCTTAGAAAAATATGATCATTCTTGAAGAGTATCTAAACTAAACGTATGTATGTTGTACTACATGGTTGATGTTTCAGTAAGGTCTGTTATCGAATTAACAGTTTTAAGTTGTGTGAAATATTTTATTGTGACGGATTTCTTAAGTGTTGGTGGTGGATAAGATGACCTTTTTCATATATTGTTCGAAGATTTAGGGTTATCTTAAAGGATATATGTAAAGTATTTACCTTGCCTTATATGTATAAAAATCTCATGTCACAAAGTGTGTGCGAACTTCTCCGAAATGGCTTTAAAGATTTTTATTATGTTTGGTAGAGGCAATTTTTTATACCTTTTAGTGTTAAGGGTGGCTCTATCCAGAAACAAAAATTGGCATAGCAGCATTTGCTGGGTCAGTTAGTAGAAAGAAAAATCTGATTCTTAACGTTGTCAAAATGAATGCATAATTTAATGTTGAAATATAATATTATGGAATTGTCTCACATAGACAGATTTTATTATTGAGTACGGTAAAAGGGGTTAGCAAACCTTGTGTGGGCAGCCTCATTTCCTGAAGCTATTAAGTTCAAAGTGGAGGAAGACACGTCAAATAAGCTCTATACATAATAAAGCTCTAGTGAAGTGTTTGATAAAAGCTCAGCGCTACGCTTAAGCTCAAATTGATATGCGAATATTGCAAAGGGAGACTATGTAAATTATTTTTAAGTTAAGGATTACGAGTAAGTTCTTCTCCACACCAGATTTTGAATTAGGCATTAGTCTATTATTTACCCCACTATGGACCTCAATCTAATTCTTCACCAAGTTTCCCTAACCTTATTTCTAACTCCTTTAGATTTAAAGGTTGAAATACTACACCATAGCCATTTTTCACAATTTCCATCTTATTTGTAACTCCGACCTTATTTGTAAGGTTTTAAGATTGAAAAATGTTTATTACATATTAACAAAACCCCAACTATAACAAATAGTTAATCGCAATACAGTTAAACGTGAACGTGAGCCAATAGGTGCCAGTTAAAACGGTCCACGGACATCGTATCGAATAAGATTGATATTTAATCGACTAAAGTAACGATATGGCTAACGCGATGTTAAAGACAACTGAGCTTTCGCAAAGTGTTCTGCATTCAAGTAACCTTTAGCTTTAAAAGCTTTACTTATTAGTACCATCATCATCATCAGCTAAATCACAAATACAATACCTTTAGAGAATACATTAACAAAACTGTAATACCACTTCCGTCTTTGTATTATCATTCTAAATGTCACATTTTTATCAGTCGCAGCACCAAATTTATCATTGATTCCATCGACGTCTTTGTCATTATCATTGCCACCGTTAATCAAATCACTAGCAATATCACCGTAATTGCTCTGACGACCAACTCTTAAACCCCTATTAACCATCAGAGAAGCATTTTTGTTTCTTTATCTATTAAGCAACTTGTTTTGAACGATTTTGGCTTGCTAAGCTTTGCGTGACTAAGCAGAAAAGCAACCAGAGAGCACCACTATATTTTTTAACTCAAAACTATTCGAGTCTGATTCTAGAACTTACTTGTTCTTGTCCAGAACTAAGATGTCCAGAATCGAGAACTAAAATCTTTGCATCTACAATACCTTAGCTGACAGATTGAATGAATACTAAAGTATTACTTTATTTATTTAGAAGACGGGTAACCTAAATAAAGCTTAATAAGAAACATGATCAGTTACGGTTTGGGCTCGTGAAAGCGAAGGGCATACTTACTGATACAGTTACCTAGTCTTTTTTGTTACTTTATTAACGTGCGAACCTATTCACTAGTGTTTTTTTATATTAGTGACAAACTGTCAGTATTTCAGCCCAAAAAAGTTTTTTTTTTACATCTGAAAATAGGTTAAATTTTCCATCTGTTAAGTAGGTATATCTTCTTCCTCTTTAATCTCTGATTTGACCTCAGAATTGTAAGACCAATTGTAAACTACTTTTAATTAATGTAAACTAATATTTTTATGAACTCCTATATCACTACTACTATAGTCTCACTCAATGTCATGATGTCATTACATGACAGGGGATAGGGGCACTGCAAGCTTGTTTGTTAATCTAATATCATAAAAATTTTAGGGTAGTTTCAGAAACAACAACAATATTATATTCTCCAAAACTTTCACTTACAGAATTGATATCTATTACCTACCAACGATGATCCCTTGGGTAATTTGTTGTGAATAACACATTGAATTCACTGATTTACGGGTACACTTAAGTTTTGCCCAAGTTTTTCAATAAATCGTGTGTTTTTTGTTGTTGTTTGTGTCAAGTTTTTAAAGGTGTCACGATTGTATACCTATTCTATAAATATTTTTATTTAGTTCGTGACAAAATTCTGTAGTCTCGTAACGACTACGATAATATCAGATTGTCAATTAATAAAATTAATAGTTTTTGTTCAGTTGTCAGTCAAATTGTAAAGCGTTTTAATTTGTCGATATAGCTTTTTTTGTGACACGTAGATTGATACTAATGTCAAAGAATAAGGTTCATTTTCGCTTAACCTTTACTGTGTCATTGTTAAGATAAGTTTACTAAAATATAAAAAAAATAAAAACTTTCAGTTTCGATATTCTTGCCATTTGTGATTTATGACGTGCACATAATTATGTCACCCATGATAAGTGTCCGCGCTTTGCCATGACCCTTTTTAAAACCCTATTCAGTCATCCCTTAGACGTCCCTTGGATTACAACTAATCCGAGGAAATCCAGACGGATGGCAGCCGTGAGCGTGACTAAAGTTTTCATAAACCTTTACAAACAGTATAATTCCAGAGATATTTTTAGTTGAATTTAACCAGTAAGTAGGTACTTTTCAAAAGATCGAGTGCACAAATATTGCCAAAATATTTAATAAATTAAGTACATACCTATCTTGCTAAGCATTTATTTAAGACGAAGTTCTCACGAAGTAATTTTTATTAATTTTTTTGTAAACTATAGCCCAATTTCACGCGTTATGTCGATCAAAATGAAATTCATACAACTGGTGCAAACAAAATCCAAAGAAAAGAAAACCTTACACACCCATAAATTTGATTGACACTTAATTCATAGAGACTGAAAGCTCACTCGTTTCTGGCGAGTAAAAGTCGTGATCGTGATATTTCAGTCGCTGTACAAGCTTTCCAGTGAAGTGAATGAATGAATGAATCACTTTCTATAAACCTAGATTCCTTTATCACGAGGTCAGGCGTAAAACGATATAAATACATGGGAATTATTAAACGTCCAGCGATCGTGACTTGTTGATGAATGCTTTTTGCATCGGCGTCTTTAAAACATCAACGGATTTCCACAATGGCGCCTCCGCGTCAGTATTGATATCATATCGTCCCACTTAGAAGCGTATAAAAAGTTTAACTGAACTTTTCAGATTAATCGTTGCTAAACTAAATTGAACCTTACGGATAGAGTCGTAAATTGGTTTTGCTTTGCCAAGTTTTGTCGTAAATTAACAGATATCTGATGGTATGGTTAGTGTCAAGATCGATCATGCACCAATGCGTCAGATTGGAAGGAAGTGGTAAAACTTATGGACAACCTCTTTATTGCCTATTCTTTTTTCAAAAAAGTTAACCGGGTGCTCCCTCTTTTAAACTTAATTTGATCTTTTAACCGAAGCTTGTTCTCAACTGCTCGATAGATTATGATATGACATAATGCAGTGTCCTTGCATTTTCATCTATTGTCTCCTCTTTCTCTCCTATATATTATAATTCAAACCCCAAGAAAGTTACAAAGACCTTCCCTACATCTATATTAATCTCCATATTATAAAAACCTGTAGTTATATAGAAATGTTTTTATTACAGATAGATCCGAACACAGCTTTCCTTCGAGCGGCGCGCGCCGGTCAACTCGACACTGTTGTCGACTTGCTAGACTCCGGCGCAGTTAAAGACATCAACACTTGTAATTCGGTAAGTCACATTATTGATGGTAATTTACGTAAAGATTAAATCATTGTTGTAGATATTGGTATAAATACTATTTATTAAGGAAACATACAATCCAGACATGATAAATGAATACCGGGGACGAGAATTCATGAAATGTTTTTTTGTTAAGAAGAAAGAATATGAAGTTAAAAATACTATTAAATAACCTTTATTTTACATTATTAATTGCTTAGGTTTAGAAAGGAGAAAGAGAATCCAATAATAGATAGGAAAATGTAATTGCAAAGGTACAAAATAAATTCAAAAGACTGGAAGAACTAGAGGGTAAAATTAATTTCTTCCATAGGCGCAAAATCTTTGGGTATTCTCACCTAGGACAAATACGGAACTGAATATTTATATAAAAGGTATATTTAAATACAGAAGTAACAGTATAAAGTACGTATTAGAGGATGTCTCACGAATGACACAATCTTTTTTGCTTCCATCGCAGCTCTTGGCACCGATGAAATGTTTCACAGTTACAACGGGAATTTTCCTGATGGAATTGACCTGTCTCATGGTGCATTTGTCTATGTCTCGCGATTTACTGTGATACGATATATTACAAGGGTACTTATATTGAAGTGCTACACTTACTTATACATACATATTATGTGTCAATATTGATTTCAAAATCATAGGTATGCTGTCGACTAACGATAACAATCGGTTCTATAGTTTAATTATAAAGGATTTTTTGTAATTTGTCAGCGATCACCCATCCGCTTTTTGAATAGGCACTCTTCTTAACTTTGTCGATCATTACGCATTTGCAAGCCGCCGGGCTATGAGCGCTTCCAATAATTAATATAAAACCCAATACATAAATATTTTTTGCATGTTTTGCTCATGATATTTTTTTTCTCGACATAGCGCTGTCTTCACCTTTACGAGCAAATTATGTTATCAACGTAGAGTTACAAATTAGCTTGCTTTGTTCGTACATAGCGAAGTGTCAGCGGTGTCACAACGAACTAGCGTACAGCGTATAGACTAGGGTTGCTACCTGCCCAGGTTCATTGAGTGGTCCAAGGGACATCTGTGGGCATCCGGAAGGGGTTTTCAAAACCGTCCCTTTTGGTTCACATTTTGTGCCAGGTGAATTATAAACAAACTGACAGATAAGCAAGAAATTGAAAATGTAATTGCAACAACAGTTCTACATAAATCTCATACAACTTTGAGATTTATGCCGGTATAAAAATTTTGCGCAATAGGGCTTTCAATTTTTTTTTGCCTGGCAATTTAGGCGTTGCTAGCCCTAACAGACGGCTAGGCAGTGGCCACTGGCCAATGATTCTCTTTGATCACGCAAACGCAACACCGCAACAATTCCCCTGACATTTCAATCGTCTCTACACGATTACTATTTGTTCGTAATTCAGTAAAAAATATACTTTCGTTTCCGCGTTTTCATGTAATTGGACGCGCTGAAAATGATTCTGTTTTTTTGGTGATGTGAGGAACAGTAATTTCAAGGTTGTGTACCTCAAAACGAGAGTAGAGATACAATGTGTTCCAGCAATAAACACAAAAGATTGAAAATTTATATTTGTATCTGAGAATTAATGATTAATATTTACAAGTTTTGATGTAAGTATATTAATTAGTTCTTGGGGAGTTTTCATTTATAGCTCTTTGTTTTTTATAAACAGTGAAGAAATACGTAACTGACGTGAGTTTATTTAAGACTACCACAGAAACGTTTTAATACATTACTCTGTAATTTGATGTCAGTTACATATTCAGATGTGATTGTAGATGCAATTTGATCGAGACAAATTATTGATAGACCACCAACGTGGCACAAACTCCCAAGTGAAGCTAAAACTAGGTCACAAACGATTCAGTCTCCCGAGAGTCGCACCAAGCATCTACCCTCATTATTGCAACGGTACTAGGGCAACTGGCGTGAATTGCATATGCGCAGTAGGTAGATGCAAGCCCCATTAGATGATAAAGTATGATATCCGCGTTTCAACTATTATAACTGTTTGGCGTTAGGTTTATGAGGGGAGTTAATAACGGTTACACGTGTAATGTCATAACTGAAGTTAGTCTGTAAAAGGTACTACATGAAACAGTTGCTACAATGGACTAGACTAAGATTGAGACTAAGCTAACTTTTCTATTGTTTCTTAACTAATAACTCATCAGTGCTGTCTCAAGTTGTTGGTGACGTTCTTTTACCTTTGAACGTTTTTTCACCTCTGAAAATACCATGTTACACTAACAGTCATCAACATCAATTTCTACGTATTCATGTGTGGAGTTTATGTATTCTCCGAATCTTTAAAAAAAGGACTGCATTTAAAAAAGTGTATTATCACATAGTTCTCACGTGGATATCTATCATAATCATATCTATAATGTTATCTAACATCTAAATCTATTTATCGTAGCTGCATCGCTTCGATGCCTATTTGTACCTGTAAAAATGTGATGTGTACCATAACCTTTATTCAGCTGACATGGAGATGATATCCATTACACGCATTCAATGCATTTGAAATGTGCCAAGGTCGCTTTATGATATTAGCATTACAACGGTGTTGGTCTATTTTATGTATGTTAACAATGTCCTATTACATAACCGGGAGTATACGGACGTTGGATTTTAGTATTCAACGTTTCCGGATGACATGTTTGTGTGGTTGTATGTCAAAGGTCGTTTTCTGACGTAATTGCACTTAACATCGGGGGAAAAGGTAACTCGTTGGTCTCGGCTACGATTAAACGACAGTCGATAAGACACGGCAGAATATTTTGGCGGCATATTTTCTGTCAGTTGCGCTGACCACTAAACTATCCGCCAATCTGCGTTGGGGCAGCCTAGTGAAGTATGTTCTAGACTTTCTTAGTTATGAGAATGAGTATAATGCGCTCTTGTAAGGTTGAGTTGCATTTCTTCCCCTGTTGTTGTGAAAAGTAACCAAATCTCACTACTTTTAGCCCGTTCTCCTATATGCTTACGTAATTTTTGAACAGTTCCAATGTTACTAATACTGTCTATAGTACTACTGCGAGCCTAGAAGTTTCTAGAGCCATGTGCTCTACATATATACATTGTTAATGAACATAAAAAGAACTCGCAAAAAGTGAATTTCAGACACTTTGGACGCAAATTACTGTAGTAGGTAGGCACTTAATTTACAAGTGTCACTATGTAGTTAGGTACTTTAAAACTACTCATTTGGTTACACGACAAAAGATTTTTTGCGCTTGCCTGCCAAGATTAGAACAGCACAAGTAAATTACAGCTAATGGTACACGTGATAGAAATAAAATGTACTTACGGCTTTTTTCCGTTTCACCTGTTCAATAACCTTGAGGATGGAAAGGTGTGAATATTAAAACTTTATAGCCTAAATTCTCCTTATACATAAAAAAAATGTTCAATAATGGTTCTGAGTATTAATGAATTTGGTAAAGTTTTTCAAACAAGAAGAAATACAGCTTAAATCAAAGTATGTAGAAGTAAACCTGGCCATAGACGGACTGCGTCGAGCAGTTGAAATAGGCAGCTTCAAGAAGTTGGGAGCTGTTCGACCGTCAAATACAAGCGGTTTGAAGCAGTCGCTTCATACAATCGTGTACACTTGGAGCTTGAAGTTGTCGTCCTGAAAGGAACACGTCTATGACCAACCTAAGTCTATTTTCTTATTGCGCGAGGGAAAACACGTTGATACAAGGGAAAACATTATGGATAATCGTGGATGATGTCAATTCTGCAAATGGTCAAGGTGCTAACGATAATAGCATGTTTTTAATATTGGGAATTATTGCTTTTTATTTTCTTAACGATAATGTGCAATGCGAATTATACATACATAGAGTTAATTTTTAACTTGTCCTATTTAGCACGCACTTTTACTTAAATCTTTTGACGGAAGTCACACATGTTCAGGTTATTCCTTTATTTCAAAAACTGCTTCGAAAATGAATATTTTTGTTTTAAAAACAGACTACACAGGGGTTTAACAGTTCAGTGGCCTGGGATTCAAGAGTTGAGACAAAAGCTCACAGGTTCGTCGCCGGGCGAGTTTAAATGCCTCTTGCGTAATTATCCCGTTTATAACACCGTGTATAACACCGTACGCCTCCCCCATTGCACTGAGTGTAGGGTGTTACTTCGTCGCTAGGAAAATCTTGTTAACACTGGTTTATGTAGGGTTTAATTTATGTTGGCTGTAAAGGGTTTGAAGTAGTTTTTACGCTACGCATTTGAAGTTGGGTAATGTTTTTCGAGCGTATATTTTGGTGTGGGTGTGTTTGGGTGCTTGTGTGTTTGATCATTTCTTTGGTATTCTCTACAACCCAAACTGTTGATAGATTTGAACATCTGAAAAGTAATTTTTGTCTTCATTGTGTCATTCTAGCAGTCGGGTTATTTGTTAGCAGTGATGGTCTATTGGTTTGAACGTTGGTCTCTCGAACGGGAGATCCTGGGTTCAAATCCCCCGGCACGCACCTGTAATTTAAAAAGTTATGTGCGTATTAGATACTAATTATTATTTGCTACGGTGAAGGAAAATATTGTGAAGAAACCTGCATACCTGAGAGTTCTCCATAAAGTTCTCAAAGGTGTGTGATGTCTGCCAATCCGCACTAGGCCAGTGTGGTGGACTATGGCCTGTACCCCACAAATTGTGAGAGGAGACCCGAGCCCAGCAGTGGGACAGTTATGGTTTGCAATGATAACCTTGTTTTAATATACTTATGTTCAAAAATATATATAGTAGTAGATACTCATGTAACGTATGTGGATGTGTAGTGTTGCACAAAATAAATGTAAAGGTATTACAAAAGGTAGCAGGTGCATTCTATTCAGGCGGGGGTGTTAACGCCTCTTCCATAATAATTATTACACTGCTTTTAACTCGTACTGAAGTGCCCACTGCAGTAAGTGCATGGTGCAGTGTAATATAGTCGAGGTACTCTATAGTACTTGTTTCGTGTTGCTATAGTTTCGTATCTAAGTAAATTGGTACTTAAATACGTAATGGATACGGTCCATATTCAGATGGCCCGTAAGTTGTACGTAAGTGGAAAATAGCTCGAGAGTCGACTTACGACTTACGAGTATATCAATAAATTACCTCAGTATAAGTGTTAAGTAAAAGTAAAAAAATCATATATGTATATTTTAAAAAAAACAGGAGCCTTAAATATTTTTTTTGTTATTATTTGTGAATGATGTGCATCTAAATACAGTAGTAGGGTACGCTATCATACTATAGAGTTAATAAATTGGTGACGTCATGTTTGTAAGCGTGACGCGACCTGAGCGGTCTTTATCAAGATATTTCCGGTCCAAAGGTAAGAGAATAATGGACATAATTCCACCACGTAGCGTTATTTCAGGTTTTGATAAACAAATGCTAGTTTTTTATTGGCATGTAGTCATGAAATTCGTCTAGAATTCTACCTTGTACCAATTGTACTTCTAGAACACTGGTTACCAAAGTTTAATTCGTGGACCCCCAGGGTTCCTAGGTTGGGGTGACAAAAAATGAGGGGTTCACGATCTGTACCAAAAATTTAATTTGAAAGTGGTCTACGAGAAAAAATTTGGGAAGCGTTAGAATATAGGTTTGTGTAAACAAACTCATACATGTTTTAAAAGCTGTAGCGTACGAATTTGTTGTGTTGTGTTCTAAGCTTTTTGCCTCAGTTTCTTATTCTAACACACTACTGTAGACAGAGTTATAAATACAAAGTCTAAGCCAAATCATTTATTTTGTCTAAGGAACTAATAGGTCATATTGGCTGTTACCATTAATATGTATAATCATCCCATCGTACTATTAAATTCGTATAACATTTGATTCATAGTGATAGTATCGGTAGTACTTGCTAAGGTTGATTGAACTCCATTAATAAACATGTTCTAGCTTATCCAAACAAAATAAGATCGATAAGTAATGCAAATAATTTTCTACTACAAAGATACGAACAGCTGGATGTAGCAAAAAAGTAATATTAATATATCGGTGCTACAAATGTAGTCGACCTTCAAATTAATACGTTTTGCTCTGATGCACAGTGACCAGAAGGATTAGCTTACTCAGTGACTTATACGAATGTTGACTGATCCAACACGTCAGTTCGTCAGTCAACAGTCAGTCACATGAAAAGGATAATAGATAAGTCTTTTCTAACATTCTATGAAGTAGCAAAGTAGGTGAGAGAATAGCAAACGAGGTGACAGTGTCACCATCTCCTGCCGCCAATGGATATCGTGACAAATCTTAAGGAGTACAGGGGGATTTTTAGTGCGTTAGTAGGTCCTGTTATTGAGAATTTTAGTTGTTAATTCTTTAGTAATGGGGACCGCGGAAGTTAGTATTGTTGTTGCAGATTAGTCCTGTTAGTAAATATTGATTCTCTTCTTCTTCTTCTATTGTATCTTCTTTCTTCTTCTTTCTTCTTCTTTCTTCTTTTTCTTCTTTTGTATAATTCAAGTCACCAAGTTGCAGTTTCCGCATAGGTTTTAGTCGCAAATGTATTATATGTATGTATATTAATTAAAATCGTATGTGTGGTTTAAGTTATTTCATGGTATTACCTAAATATCCCTTGCGATAGGCAAGTGTTACTAATTAAGAATTTTTGTTGGTATTATAAAAACAAACCGGGTATTTTCGACTGTACGGTCCGAATACGATATGTAATGAGTTTCGAAGATGAACAATTGGAATTCAACAATTATGTTAACTACTTGCATCGATTACTTCCACTAGTTTAATATTTGCCTCATTAAATATGTAGTAACTTCCGCATTCACATTTATTAAGCTGCTCTATTATTTTAACGTTTTTTTGGTGTACGTACGTTTTAATTTAATGTAATTGTGTAGGTATCTATTTTTAAAAACGATTCATTTGGGGGATACTAGTTACTCTATGCATACCGCATTCAAGTAAATACGTTTCGATATAATATGCCTAATAATGCATTTTAGATTTAACGTAGAGATAAAGGATAAAACTATACAATACAATAAAGAAGTAAACCTGATCAATGGCATAATAATATCTTATTTACAACGATTATATTACTGGAATATATCTAAAAAAATGTATTAACTTGATTAATGTCCTGGGCATATATTTGGTTATGTAATTGTCAATGTATTAAACCAAGTGTTTTTTATTCCAGAATGGTCTGAACGCTCTTCATCTCGCAGCTAAAGATGGTCACATCTCCGTTGTCGAGGAGTTGTTGAAACGAGGCGCCGTAGTCGATGCCGCTACAAAGAAAGGTAAACTTCTTTTTGATATCTTTAAAAGATAAACATAATCGTGTCATAGCAAAGGATAAGTATAGAAAAAGACTTACCCCTGGCTCTTTCCATCCCACTCTCCCGTACTGTTATAAATTCAGAATCTGAAAAATTCCGTCTGGCTTCTAGAATACAGAATTTGAATTTAGAATCTGATTCCTGGTTCGAATTTTAACAGGACTAACTTATACTAATAGTAGGTAATAACTTCCGTGATCCCCACACTAACGAATTAACATCAACTAAATGTTCTCATTAACATCTATTACTAACAGAACCTAATAATCAACTAACAGTCCCCCCTTAGTCCTACTCGAAGTTTGTCACGATGTCCATGGGCTGCAGGGGTTGGTGGCACTGTCAGCTCGTTTGCTAGGTTTAAACAAAAAAAAAAAAATTTACTGTCTTCTTTTATTTTCAGTTCGTCTTCTAATTTCTAACTTAGTCGTAAACAGGCGTAATAGATCGTAGATACCTCATCTCGCCTATTACGGACTGACAGTTGAAGTAAAAAAAACATGGAAGCTTTTATCTAGTTCACAATCAGTTTTACAAAGAAAAATGAAAGTTCCAAGTGATGTGTGTCAGCGAACCAATCTATTGTTCCTGTGATATCGATCGTGATGTTGCGGCAATTAGTCGCTACGGTAATCGATTTGCGGAAACTGTTTTCTATTTACTTTACAGTTTTTTCTATTTACCTTTCACTTACGACTGTTGGGGATAGGTTTTCAATGCCGTCAGGGCATGGGACCTTGGGTATATACGAATTTGGGGCCCCGTTGAATAGACGTGGGTACATGTAGCTACGTTATATCTATCTATCTGTTATTTTTTAAAACATTTGGTTTTTTAACCCAGGTAATGTGTATACGGTGAGCTTTTCAGGTTGGACTAAATATAGTTTAAAGCCACAATTTAATTCGGTGTATTCCATACGAGTCAAAAACTTAAAGAGTTATTGTACTCGTAAAACTATTACAACAAAAAATTTAAAATTTCATGAATATACGAAAATTTAAGGTACAAGGACCTTAAGGTACCCTGGTAAATTAAGGGACCAAACAAACATACGAGCTCAGACCTATATCTGAGCTTACAAGTTAAAATATTTGCATAAAATCGTCTGTCTGGTCTTCTAATTTTAAACATAAGATTAAAATCTTTAGCATGTCTCTGAAATAATCGATCCCTTTCTCAATTGCAGGCAACACAGCACTCCACATAGCATGTCTTGCTGGTCAAGAGGCGGTCGCTCGCGCGCTGCTCGGCGCAGGCGCCAAGGCAGACGCGCAGTCCGCTGCAGGCTTCACTCCCCTGTACATGGCCGCGCAGGAGAACCATGCTGGATGCGTCAAGATGCTGCTGGCTGCTGGAGCCAGTCAGACTCTTGCTACAGAGGTAACTGACGTCATCCACAGATCCACATAGGTCATGCAAAGTTACCACAGAGGTGACTTGAGTAATAACTTCAAGCTATTAAGGGCCCACTACTGAGCAGTGCTCCCTATTTTACTGTTTACTTGTATTATATTGTTCTGATGTTGCTGTTGGACCTATTGGTCTTCATAGCTTCACCAGGTAAGAGGTGAGCTTGGAAGGCTCATCTTAGACTAGAGACTCATTTTGTGTGGATTAACTGATGTCTTATAGGTCATTAATAAGGTTTAGTCAAAATCTTATTACTCGTAGATGATGACAGATATAATGACCTGACTATCTGATATTCTTGGTTGAATGATTGGTGTTTTTTGGTAACATTTTAACAATTTAAATAAATTAGTAGGGTCTACAGTTTACGAAAAATGTTAATACAAAAAAATGGTACTAGCAGTAAATAAGCTGTAGTATTACGAATTGATTGTAAGTGATACGATTAGAAGCCAACTGTAATAGCGTAATCATGCAGTAATTCTTATGTCGGCAGGATGGATTCACACCGCTAGCTGTCGCGATGCAACAAGGCCACGATCGAGTGGTAGCAGAGTTATTGGAGTCAGACACACGCGGCAAAGTCCGACTGCCTGCCCTACACATCGCTGCCAAGAAGAACGACGTGAAAGCTGCTACTCTACTGCTAGAGGTAACACTCGTATGATCAATCGTTTTCAGCCTAAAACCGCCTAATCTTGTTTGTTTAGTCCTTTCTAGTGATTATACTTTGCTTAAGTTAGCAGCTGTACGACGATCTATGCTCTATGGTTGAACTCTTTCTCTTTTATTGGTCGATAAAGCATGGGTAGTACCTTTGCTGTTACTGATGCCTATAGTAATACATACAACTTACCATCGTAGCTTACCAGCGTAGTCATTTTGCTTCGACTAATTTCATACAAAAGTGTTTACACAAGGCTGATTATAATGATAGATGGATAAATGAATTTGCCTCTGAATTTGGATGTTAAAGGCTGACTAAAGAAAATATTTATTTTAGTACTGATACATATCGACACAAATGTTTGGTCTAGAATGGTGTATCTTTTATCTCAAAATACCCCTATGAATATCTCCTTTACATACTTTACTATTTTCTTCTAGAACGAGCACAACCCGGACGCATGTTCGAAGTCAGGCTTCACTCCGCTCCACATTGCAGCACACTACGGCAATGTGGGCGTGGCTAAGGCGTTACTGTCAGCTGGTGCCGACTCCGGTCGAGCTGCAAAACACAACATTACGCCGTTACATGTGGCTAGCAAGTGGGGGCAGTTGGCTATGGTCGATTTGCTAGTTGAAAACGGTAGGTAAAGCCTAGCCTAAGGAGTAATAGGGAGGTATTTGCTCGGACGTCAGCTTCCGTCGCGATCACGTTTCAGTGTTCCTAACATAATTATAAGAAATGACAAAATTGGTGTTCGCATAGAATACGAGAGTGTTTATCGTTCAACGTAATCCAAAAAAGATATGACGTTTATCTGGACTCTAATGCACTTTATTAACGGGTTCAGACTTAAGATATAAGTTGCTGGCTTTTATTTAATTAATCTTCAATAGTATTTTTTTATAGTGGTAGGAATCCAAATTACACTTCTAGAATCGAAATTGCTAGAAATCAACTCTGTCCTCTTGCCCAAAAAAAATTTGGAAATTTTTGTTTTCTTTTTTTGAAAAATAATAATTTCAAGGGGGGCGGGACGGCAAGAGCTCTAGATCTGTATTGACAAATAATTTCCCTTACTATGAATCAGGCCCTATAACAAAAGTATTATCGTCTACAGGTGCTAACATAGCAGCAGTAACCCGTGATGGGCTGACTCCGCTGCACTGCGCCGCGCGCTCCGGACACAGCAACGTGGTCTCGCGGCTGCTGCAACACGGCGCGCCCATCACTAGCAAGACTAAGGTGAGGAGTTATGATACCAGGTTTTAGACCGAATTTCTACCCTATAAAAACCTTGTTATACCGTCTGACCTCTTACAGGGAGGTTGGAGGTGTAAGTATTTTTAAAACAACAGTTTCTCGCAATGCTCAAGAGGATAATCTCTGATCGGTTAAGTCCTTATTACAGTATGTACGTATATTATGTGTTACATTTAAAATTCTTGTCAGTTTGACCTTGGGTCCCATACCAATCAGATGTTTGTCATACCCCTATCAAAATTGTCGTGACCTTGTAAACTTTTAATTATTTATATTTGGAGTTTTTCTTTTCCTATGAAATATACTTGTATGCTTATAGTACTTGAAAAAATTCAAGAATGACAATGTTGAATGTAGATGAGCTGTTCTTATCGCAGGAACACTGAAGTTAAACATTGGAAATAAACGCTAACCAATTCTTTTTTTTTTTATTTTTTCTAGAATGGTCTTACTCCCCTGCACATGTCAGTGCAAGGCGAGCACGTGGAGACCGCTCGGGTGCTCCTCAGTGAAGGAGCGCCCATCGATGACGTCACAGTGGACTACCTCACCGCGCTGCATGTGGCCGCTCACTGCGGACATGTCAAGGTGAAACTTGTTTTATTGTTATGTAGTTAAAGTCCAATATACTATGTTAACTGTGGAGTGTTGACAGTTCAGTTGGCAATATTTCCGCTTGTCCAGTAGTCGTGATAAAATATAATTATTTCTGAAAAGAATCATCCAAACTCGCATATTGCAATATGCCTAAGCCCTTCTCAGCTACAAAGAAATATACTATACGAAATCTTCTTGTCTATCTAATATCTATTAGCGTATCTAATAGCGTCTAATATGTAAATGAATGACAATAAAAATGTTTAAAATTAAATATTTGCAATGGTTTCAGGTAGCGAAATTACTTCTCGATCGAAACGCGGACGCGAACGCGCGCGCTCTCAACGGGTTCACGCCCCTTCACATTGCGTGCAAGAAGAATCGACTCAAGGTTGTGGAGTTATTGCTCAAATATGGTGCCAGTAAGTAAACCTTTTGGTTTTGATATTAAAATATAAAAAAAACTGTTGGTTATTCGCATTTTTGAGTAGCGCTGAAAATTGGACGGTAATGAATAGAAGATTGGACGGTAATGAATAGAAGATAAAGCACACGTTTTAATGCTCTCTTGTGAGTCGAGTTTGGGTGGATGAAATTGGATTTGGATGTGTGGCTTCATTTACAAGGGATTTCATCAATTCGTGAATGCTCATACTTTGATTTGCGTATTTTGTTAATGACCCGAGAACAAAACATTTATCTGTTACATAAATATCTGCCCCGTGCTACTACCAACTAGGCTACGGAGTCGTCAGAGCCGATGCCGACTGTTTGAAGCAACCTGTCTTATCAAGCTTTACTAATTGCTCCAATATAACGTTGTCCAGGCAAGTCAGCAACGACGGAGTCAGGTCTGACGCCGCTCCACGTGGCATCGTTCATGGGCTGCATGAACATCGCGCTGGTGTTGCTAGGCGCGGGGGCGGAGGCCGACGCCGCCACGGCGCGCGGGGAGACGCCCCTACATCTCGCCGCTAGGGCGCACCAGACCGACTTAGTGCGGGTGCTACTCAGAAACAACGCTAAGGTAACTTAACTATACCTCGTTTTTTTCGTCGTGATATAAAAGGTAAACAATCTTACACTGTCTTTTTGTTGTAATTATAGATTTAAAAATAAGACAGACACAAATTACCAAAAACTAAAGAATAAACAATAATTTAATGTTAAAACAAACTTCTGTATACTTCTAAATTTTTTTTTTAATTAATTAAATTAATAAAAGTTGTGAAAAGATTGTTTACCTTTTATATCACATCGAAAAAAACGAGGTATACAATAGACCTGAGTGACAGTGCGACCTTGAATAATAATCATCATCATCAACCCATAATTATCCCACTACTGCCATATACGCACTATAAGGTCTCAACAGGGTTATTGTTCTGGTTTCGTGTTGGTCCGTGTAATATATGACAAAACTAATTATGTAGGCTATTCTTATGCAAACTAGCTGTCCTAGCAAACTTAGCAAACGTCGTATCGCCTAAGAGTCAATAAAGGAAGCTGCTCATGTTTTATGTTTACTCACCTTTTATACTATACAAGGACTTCCACAAATAATTCAACCGTTCTCTAGTTTTAGAGAGACTAACGAACAACAATTTATTTTTATATGTAAGAATATGTAAAGATATGAGACTTTAATATTATGACTTAGCTATCTGTCGCTATAACCAGTGTTTTAAATTTATAATTTGAAAGATAAATTAAATTTTTGCGATTTGTGGTCCGTGAACTACAGGTTATTACCCACTAGTTTACACGCATATTTACCCCTCAATACTCCTGTTTAAGGTGGAAGCTAGAGCCAGGGAAGAGCAGACGCCTCTCCACGTGGCGGCTCGCCTCGGCCACGCAGACATTGCCGCATTGCTGCTGCAGCACGGCGCACAAGTGGCTGCTGCTACCAAGGACAGATACACGCCGCTGCATATTGCTGCTAAAGAGGGTAGGTTGGGAAATGGGGACATACTTAGTGACTATTGTGGGCATCGCCGAGTAAGATGGGCGCTTAGTGAAGTGTATGTTAAATTAACGAAACTTTGAAGTCAAGATTATGTGTCTATTTAATTTTGTAATATCCAGAATTTCTTACATAAAACTTGA
>LGAG01000785.1:169651-180116 GCA_001278395.1 Lerema accius
GCTATTAGGATTTGTACTTTTTCTACTAACGATTACTAGTTTATTATTTGAAGACTTTTACGGAATTTGTAATTTTTACAAAGCATTTACGTAATTTCATATAAATATTTCCTGATTATTATCACTATTGTGATAGTAACAGTGCTAACGATCAATAAGAATTCTTAATAACGCCGGCACATTTGATACACTTCTAGCCATCAATTACTGGTAATAAAGTTATAGTCATCGATAAGCTATAAGGAAACCATGTACCAATTTCGTAAGCAATTAATGATGTTGACCTATGAACTAGTCATTTGACATGAGTGCGGATGTACCCTAATAATGTACCATTCTATATTAGTCAATCATTTATAAATTAGGATGGATATGTCGGTACTATACGTGGTTCTTTCTAACACTATTTTTGGTTAAGTGTTAAAGAGAGAGGTAAGTATTTTAAACGTAAAACCTTGTATGTAATTGAGTATTATAGATATCGTATAAAGTAACTCATAATAATGTTGAACAGGCTTCCAAAGTTTGTTTGATTATGTATTATGTCTATCATTTTTTTACCAGTTGTATATACGATGGTTATATTTGTACCGACTTCAAAAGAAATTGTAGGTCACTATTACGTTATTTCGAACTTTTCAGTGAACTTCGATACCTATATAAGTAAATGTAATTATTATAAAAATAGCACAATTCACAGAATTTCGTATAATATTAGCCCGTAATATGTGCATGCAATTTTAGTTGGTTCGCGTAAAATCGAATGTTTGATCTAAATGCGATCGCGAGTGCGCGGCTAAATTTAATTATATCCGCCACAGTTCATACAACTTTTCACTGGAATTCATCAACACTGCACGAAGTAAATGACTTATTAAATTTCTAACTCAAAATAAATTTACTGCATTTTTTGTAACTATAATGTAATGTAAATTATAGTAAATTGTAAAGTTAAACATTATTTAGTACAAAAGTAATTCTTATTGTTTTTTTAATTTAGCTGATAACTATGTCCTAGTTTATTAGCTTTTATTTTATTCGCTATACCAAAATGTGTCCTTAACCTCATCGATAGGATTTTTTTTCTTTATTTATTGTAAATTATATGTACTTAAATCATAAGCTTTAAAATGTCATTTTGATTTAGTAGCAGCTGTCTTAAAATACCTATTTCGTAATGTTGCAGTGTACACAATCTCGAATCCTCCGTTCATAATTATGACACATTTCCATCTTTAATTGTTTTATAATTGCCATGTCTCTACAAATATGAGTTAGCCTTCTAATTTGTTTGCAAGACCGGCACACGCTGTATGACGTCACAAACAGTCGTAAGGTTCATTTCAGACTGCTACAAAGTCAATAGAAGTACATATAACGTCTTAATAAAACAATTTTCTACAACATAACATTTTATTGTATTAAAAAACGCACGCATACAATTAAAAAAGACCGTTTCTAATGACTATCGGCGTTGTAAACCATTGCGTTTACTAATATATTTTTTTTATAAAATTACATTTTGTTTAAAATGTTGTGTCTCAAGTACCTACGTTTGTTTATGATCTTAAACCACCACTCCCACAATCACATGGTGAGCGAATAGACAGTTATTACACTGCGCCAGGATTGTAATAAAATATGTTCTCTTCAATAAATACTTGTATTATCCAATTTTAATTATACATTGCTATTACTCTATTTCGTACATCTCAAGAATCTATTCTACATTCGTGACATATCCAAAACAATTAAATGTTTAAAAGAAATAAACCACTGTTATATACCAGCCAGTCCTATCGTGTATCCATATTTGAATAATACCTGTAACACAGTACACAATCGTAAGAGCTGTATTTTGGGATTTAGTTTTGGGATTCGACATAATAAGTTATATTTGAATTTCGGTCACAGGGTCACAGGTCTCCAGAGAAATAAGCTTTAAGTTAAGGAAATAAAGTCTATTTTTACTATAGTATAGAGTGGCCCTAAAATACACATAAATGTTTAGTTCAATAACGCCGTATTTTGAGATTAGTTCCAGAACATTCGGCGGTCACATTACTAAAAGCATTCAGCGTGACTAGCTAACCGAAACGTCTTGAATATATCAATTTACAGAAGGACATTATTATAATTTTCTAAGTGGTGATTCGTCTTTGAATCTTAGAAGAAAAATGGTACGATAGTTTACACTTAAATGAAAGGGATGAATTTAAGCTTCTTATGTGGACACGTTTTCATTGCCCGGTGAAAAACCGAGATTTTGCCCAAATGTCCCAAATGTTTGGGGTATATTTTTATCCGAAGTCAGAAATTTAAGTGATAGCAGTCATAGTATATATATGTATATGTATGTAAGTATATGTAAATTTTATTTTCATATGTCGATTTAGTTGAATGGATCGTTACGACCAATCTCATCGGAATGAATCAGTCGTGAATTACTTTAATATGAACGTGTAGAACTCCATCTATGCTAAAACCACAGTACTAAGTTTTTAATTTTATATACTATGTCAGTATCTACATATTACAGTGGGCGGACGCATTAAACTGATAGCAGAAACTACTCCAAATACAGACGATCATATTAGCGATGACCGCAAAATGACTGTTCGATGGTGACGTGTGATTCGCTAATATTAGTGACACAAAGAACTCTCTTTGGTGTTAAAAGAAGAAAGATAATTCAATATATTGTGTACCTATCTTAGGATATAGGTGTAACAATAACAACAAATTGTTAAATTACTTGTAAATACGTTCGTATATTAAAAAACATGCTGACACCTAAGAATTTTAACTATAGCTTAGAACAGCAAAACTTTAAAAGGAAAGTAAGTTATATGTTATTATGGTAGGCTTACAATTAGGTACCTATAGGTCTGAGATAGTATACAATGATGTTGTTTAATTGTCTCTACGATAAAAATTAATTATTAACCTTGTCAAATTGCATAGCTTACTATCATCATACCAACTGCATGATTGTGTATGTGTGTGTTCTCAATAATTGCACCAATAAATATGTATGTATGTTTGTAGTTTGTTGTGTAGCTATTTAATCTGCAGCCAATAACCAGTGCCATGCCATCTCGTACGAAATAAACAGCTACGCAACCTATAAACTTTTATTACTCATTTGAAATTCAAATAAAGCATAACTCGTTGACTGGTTACTCTTTTATAAATGTCTCATAATGACAGGGATGAATACAATTTTCTTTAGAAACAAGTCCCCAGTCTCGCATCGGTTGATTTATTACGTGAAAAACTATAAATAATAATAAAAATATGTCGTTCCAACGGTCCTGAAATCGATTCCTAACAAGGCAGAGATTCGAATTATGCAAATTATTCAAAAAATTTAAAGCCTTTGTTACTCCCACAATGAAGAAGTATCTAATCTAATGACAAAGCATTATGACGACCCCGTAGCCTAGTTGGTAGTGACCCTGCCTTCGAAGCGAAGGGGTCCCGGGTTCGATTCCCGGCCGGGGCAGATATTTATGAGACAGATAAACATCACGAGTGTTAGTGATGTGTTATTTGTGTTGTCCATGCCACCCGCGACACAGGGATACCTACTGCGGGGGTATGAGTGTGTTAGCGTTTATTTATTATTATTATGTTGAATTTCGTCAACTGGTTTAGGCTGTAGGGCGTGCCAAAAAATGGACAATAATACATACATAATGCGCTCGAAAAAATATTAACATCCTTCTGACGTATTCCATATAAAGAGCACAGCATCCATTACTTGTCATGTTCATAAACTCGTGGTTTCGATCTCTTAAACCTAGCTATTAATATGGACAAGAAACAGTTTTAAAATTAACGACAGAGCATAAAGTAAGCAAGACGTAATTGATTATTAACTAGTAGCCAGCAATCACTTCGCTGCAGCAAACTTAATAGCACCCGGGTTTTATTAAATTCTATAACTTTTCTATAGAGATATTCATATATTTTATTGTTGAAACAGGGTTTGTAAGGAACGAATTATCTTAGCCGTTTTATACGACAGGTGGTAAAATATTTTTTTACGAAAAGTACTGCTATTTTAAGGGGATAAAATGTATTGAATATAACTGTGAGCTGAGAATAATTATTATTCTAAACTAATTATTTAAGAGACTAATTATTCTAAAAACAGGAAAGATATTTTATAGTACTAAATAAAGTGGTCAGCGCTATAATACATACGTCCTAATAGTGTTTACGGAAATTATTTGCAGTCTCTTTCTTAACAAAAGAAAGAAAGCGGCCATTTTGAATTATATAGATAATAGGCAATCAAAACGATTGTTACTCATTTAAACTAGGCGTTACATATTATACACATTTTGTAATAATTTTAGTATGATAAAAGCTGTATTTTTACACGTTATCATAATCTTAAATCGTAAACACATGTACATTAACGTACCAGTTGTTTTAAAATGGGCATTGTAAGCAAATCAAAGATTGACCTACTATGATGAGCTCATATCATATCACCGATGCGCTGCATAATTCATTCCCTTATGTATTCCACATACTGTTTAGGCATGCTCCTACTAATCGAATACAAATTATAGTTTTCAGTTCTTTAAATTGTATAGGGTGACTATGGTTTTACAAATTTCTGGATACAGTACATAATTATTGTTACATTTTAGTAGCTCTAGTGTTAAAAAATTCTGCCGGAATTTGTGTAAAAATAAGTCGTGAAATATGAAGCCATTGGGGCTCTTAAGTTCTAAAAAAAGGTCTAAAATCAAGATAATGACAAAACAAATTATTAAAATGTGAAGTTTACGATGATTCATGTAAAATAATGAAATTATTTACTTTCTAAGTTTGTCTAAAAAAATTACCGACTAACTTATCCTTAAAACAGTACCTAATTTCCTACTTTATGGAGTGAGGTGTTTGCATAAGAAAATTATCTTGATATTTTGATCAAATAAGTGATCTAATTGTAATTACCGTCAAGGTTAAAAGATAAGAGCATCTAATGATTTTCCGCAGTTCATTATAGTTGTTTTACGTGAATATGTGAATGATGATAATGTTTTTGTAATTATAATGACCGTTCGAATAAGGTACCTACTGAAACATTTTTGAAGAAAAACTCATGATAAATATATTTCTTTTTTATGCAAATGGCAGACCTCCTTATAGCAGGTTCTTTTTTTCAAGCGTACCTATGTATTGGTCAGATCTTTGGCATCGTTTACAGATCACGGTTTGACTGACTTCAACATACGGTGTCATTAGATTAATTTTTATTGACGGAACAGCATAGGCTATAGATTTTTTTTCCACTCCTCTAAAACTTTTAGTTCTCAGGTTTTTTATTAATGATTACTAGTTACTGTTGTTAATTAAATAGAAATTATCATCAAGCTTAGCCAAAATGTCAACTATGTCAGTAAGTTATAATTTGTGCATTGAACATTAGTCTGTAATTATTTTTTACATAAAAATTTGGACATAAGTAATTTTTGTCCATATTTTTTCACTTATAATTTTTTGTTAATATTTTCTTGCTAATTAGTCGGTTATTCAATTCTACCTCATGGTAACCCTACACCGCTCCGGTTCCGCTAGAATTTCTATTCATCTTGGAACCAATAGTCATTATCTAATCTATGCACAATAGATGCCGTCAAGTCATATGTCAGTGTGTCATACAGATGTGTGCATGTGTCTTCATCCCAGTACGGCATGTGGTTTTAAATTTAGAATTAACTTAAAAACGTGTAGTGTACGTGTGAGAAATTTACTCGGTAAGTAGGTAGGTAATTTTATGTTACGTTTTTAAGGAAATTAAACTGTAATAGGTGTGGGGAAGTGCGTTTTTCCGGTGTCTTGCTGTCGACAGGATAATCATCTCCTTGGGGAAGTGCGATGTATAGCATGTTGTTAGAGGTATTGAACATATCATTAATCATGAAAAATGATTAAGAAAAAGATCATAATAAAATAGATATGTCGTGTGTAATAAACAGGCGGATCGGGTCGAGCCGAATCTTATCTAATCTCACACGGAAGAGAAGTCTTGTGGCGAAAAGTTCATTATCTTTTTCTCAACAAGCAGTAAAATTGTGAACAAAATAGCTGAAATTAAATAAAGAATAAAATTGCAATAAAAAAAAATTGAGCGATTTTTACACAAGAATTTATATTATATTTAAACTAAAAAAATTCGCCAGTGTATGAATGTAAAGTACCTAAGTGTAATTTCTGCACGTTTTGAATAAAATTCCACAACAATGGTTCGTACTCGGAAATAATTCGATACTCTGTGGCTATAAATAATAGCGGGAGGCAAAGAGGAGGTGTGTGTGACGTCATCGGTAACGGATTTAGCGAATCCAAACTCGTAATTTAGCTCTTTATATATATTTCTCTCCAGAATCCATAGATAACACAATTTGTTAGAACTGGCATGAATTTTATGAAACTTAGCTTTATGGCTGATTACAGTCAGAGCCCAAGGGGGGAGGGGGGGTGGTTGCTTAGTAATAATAATAATTATTATTATCATCATCATCATCACAACCCATAACTGTCCCACTGTTGGGCTCGGGCACAGTAAAGTTATACATTACTGTGCCTCGGGTCTCCTCTCACAATATGAAAGGCACTTTGTAGTACTTACCTATATGTAAATTAACCAAATTTTTAGTTCCTTAAATGTTTTATTAAAATGAAGGTAAAATATTTTTTTTAATAATAGAGATGGTATATTATAAATACACACATACACAAACATGGACAAAGTCGTACGAGAGCAATCAATCGAGTAAATTCTATTGGAATATTTATTTTAATTTGTGAGATAAGTAAAAAGGTCAAATACCTCTAGTATTACGTTATCGGAACCATTGATAAGATATGCCTTACTGTTATCACATAGTACGATATCTGTGTGGAATATCTTTTAATCCCGGCTTTAGTTAGGTGTTTTACGCACCACTTTTTACAAACAAATGTTACATGAGTAGTTATTGTACTATAGAAACAAAATTCTATGCTAGTTATTGAAATATATTTCCATCAATAATATGAAAGTTTGGCTAGTAGAGCATCCCTTTAATTGTATAATAAGCAGGTGAAAATTTAAATCAAAATTGGGATCAAATGTCAATATCTATTGTTATAAATATATGCGTCTTTCTCGAATACCGGTTTAGTTAAGTGTTTAAAGAGAGAGCTAATTAAAAACAAATGACGGTCCCTAATTCTCTATACAATTGACAAACAAATGAAAATGTTTATTAAAAATAGTTTAGGTACAGACATCATAATTTTGTTTGTACGTATACCTATATTATTTCAATATGCCTTGACATCGGATATCTGATATCGTATCGCGAATTGCGTGTGGCATTGGCGACCGTGTTTACCACAGGATTGCATGTAACTATTACGAAATACATGACCAGAACATTATTAGATACATACTTAATAGGTAGTTGTTCTTTATATCTATTAGGCCTATACTTTCTGAATGGGCATGTAGGTGATATGTAAAGTTATTTTGATTGTGAACTAAAATTATATGTGTAGAAAATTTCAATACTAAAACTCGCAACTGAAAAATCATGGTTTAAAAATTTTTGGAACGCAAGCAAAGTCATGAGCAATAGCTAATATCTACGGTTTACTTTTTTTAATTTGCTAATATATCCCTATAATTTGATACCCAACATGTTTTCTTAGTTCATGACTTTGTCATCTAGAGGGCGCTATATTTATTTTAATGCTACAACGCATAGTTTATAACGAGCGCACAATAAAGACGATTCTAATGACATCTTATTTGTCAAAAAAATTTACATATAACAAACGTTATGAGGGAATATAACAAATTATAAAGAAACATTTAATTACCTTAGCAACAATAAATGAAATTTTCTAGAAATTTCTGTAATAATCACGTTAATAAGTTACATGGAAATCCACCAAACTATGAAATTCTCTACACATTACAAAATAATTTAATAAGACGAATTTCCATACAAATGAGTAACGCACCAAGTAGGTATTCTATACGAGACTAGGTCTGTGTCAGAGTTTTTGCATGCAATCGCACGTGAGACGCCGCGCGCCGTCAACGCTACATCGTTCTGAACAGTTTCACGGCGACCTCAGCTTATCACGCCGTGTGACCAATCACTCTATTATTAAAAATAAAACGTTACATTGCTCTGAGGAAAAAGGGATATTTCAACACTGTGCCATAATTTAAGGTTCGCGATAATTAATGTGCCGAAATCAGTTGCCAATTCCGCGAATCGTGTGATGTAATTGTGCCGGTTAGTGGTTATTGTTAATGGTTACTGGTGGCTTTGTTTGACGGTCAATCGACTCGGAAACAAACAGTGCTTTCTCGGAAGAAAACGAAAGTGTCACAGTGACACCATAAGGCGAAATCGTGTGGCTCGGTACGTTTGTAATTTTAATTTTTATACTGCATTTAATTTAATTTCCATTCAGTTCGAACTTCGAATGACTCTTGCGATGCTTAGGTGTATCGTGTATGGCTGTCCGCCAAAATTTATTATTACCTCACCAGAAGGAATTTTAATTTAACGCTTGTATGTACGTGAAATGAGAAGTTATTTTCGTACATCGACGAAGGGCAAGAACCGAAATTTCCGAGACACCGCATTTTCCAGATATTTGCTACTTTAATGCTCTTGAATAAAAACAAAATTTAAGGTCAACAACATGAGTCAATATTGATTAATTTGTGTGATATTGTTATGGCAACATTGACATTTAGTAAAAACACTGATTCGCGCGCGGAAAATATCACGGCCTTTATAGTTATCGTTGATCGTAGTTTTGTTTTATCATAATAAATGAAACATCTATTACTCTTGTAATATGTATTTACTCTTGTAATAATAATGTGTACTATTGTTCAACCAAGTGTAGACACTGGTCGTAAAACAACTGCCTCGTACTATTTTTAACTTTTAGTACTCTACAGATAATACTAAATTGCTCTTACTGAACATGTTCAGTTTCCTTGGACACACATCTGTTCTAGTTCCTATATAAACTTGTAACGTACGCGAATGAAAAAGATTGAATTCTAATAATTCGATTAGAAAACATTAAGTCAAACTTCGATTCGTCATATTTATTTATTAGTCATCGATATAAGTCATCGCTTAGGTATGTCATAACTCATATTATATCTTAATATATAAAATGCAATGTCCCGACTGACATATCAACGCCCAGCCTAAACCACTAATGATACAGGTTTGAAATTTTGAGAGGCTATTCCTTTTATATTGTAGGCGTCATTTAAGAACGGATTTTTCAAAATTCCATCCCTAAGGAGAGAAATCGGGAATAAGGGTATGTATGAAAGTTCGTCAGTTTTAAAGTTACAGCGATAAAAATAAATAGGTGGCTTCAAAGTTTAATTTTAAAAACGCGTGTGACAAAATTTTGAAACTTTTCAACCCTTAGTAGGAGAAATAGGGGATGAAAGTTTGTATGGTTACTTTCTTAAACCTTTATCAATTTGAGTGAAAATTTGTAGAAACATTACTAAAAGAAAATAAAAAATTACGTGTTTTTCAGTTTTTCGATATTCATCCCAAAAGGGTGTAAAATAAGGGATGGAAGTTTTCTTACAAATGTATAATAACCTGTCAGGTTTAGAGTTAGATTCGTAAAAATAGATGTTTAAGATATTATGTAGAATAAATAAAAATTAACATGTATGGCAGAACAAAAAAAAAACTAACCCTTAGTAGTAGAAATAGGGGATGATAAAATGCAATGACCCGAGGACATATCAACGCACAGCCCAAATTACTAATGATATAGGTTTGAAATTTTGAGAGGCTATTCCTTTTATATTGTAGGCATCCTATAAGAACGGATTTTCGAAAATTCCATCCCTAAGGAGAGAAATCGGGAATAAACATTTGTATGAAAGTTCGTCAGTTTTTAAGTTACAGCGATGAAAATATTTGGTTAGCCTTACAGTTTAATTTAAAAAACGGGTGTTACAAAATTTTGTAACCTGTCAACCCTTAGTAGTAGAAATAGGGGATGAAAGTTTGTATGGTTAATTTCTTAAACCTTTAACAATTTGAGAGAAAATTTGTAGCACCAGTATTAAAAGAAAATAAAAAAATACGTGTTTTTCTGTTTTTCGATATTTATCCACAGAGGGTGTAAAATAAGGGAAGGAAGTTTTCTAACAAATGTATGATAATCTGTCAGGTTTAGAGTTAGATTCGTAAAAAATAGATGTTTTAGATGTTAGAATAAATAAAAATTAATATGTATGACAGAACTAAAAAAAATAACTCTTAGATGTAGATATGGGGACGATAAAATGCAATTTCCCGAGGGCATATCAACGCCCAGCCCAAACTACTAATGATATAGGTTTGAAATTTTGAGAGGCTATTCCTTTTATATTGTAGGCATCCTATAA
>LGAG01000785.1:180699-192457 GCA_001278395.1 Lerema accius
ACTTGTTCTCGTATGAGTTATCTCATAGGGACCTGTTTTGCTGTTATGTATGCTGCATGTACCAATGTTGCTTACATGTTGTCTGTGATTAAGTTTATTATATGTTATTATATAAACTTTGATTCTAAAGTCTTTTAGTTCATGGTTGATTTAAAAAAAAATCTAAGGTTGCTTTGGTGCGAGTAAAAAAATAATTATGGAAATTATGCTTTGTTTTTGGTAGGAAGGTTCTTTGTTTTTTTTATTATACTTAACCTTCATTAAGAAGAGACAGACTCTTTTAGAGTAAAATATTTGTGGTAGTCTATTTTGTATCGATTGAATTGATAAATTATTATTAATAATGAGTTTTTCACTTAAAAAAGTTAATAATTATCACGGATATTATATTTAACTGTACTTGTAGGTGGCTTACTAGAAATAAAAATACTTGTCTTGTCCATAAGCATGGACCAAAAACCATAAACAATAGACTCAGCAAAAGTATGTAATTCTACTTTCAAATTACAAATAGTAAGGCTTTTATTACGAGTATGTCTGTAAAGTTTGTTATTCAGGAATAAGATTTATGTTTATTTAAATCACACAGATAAACTTGCAGACATTTCGAGATAGAGTTACTCAATAATAAACACGTTGCTGTGAATTTAAATCAAAATTATTTGTAGTTGTGATTAATGTGCTTTGGAATTAGTTGCGAAAGAAATATTCAAATGAAAATACCTCTTGTTAATACAGGAAATATTGGTTATTTACTTTCTGTCTTGGGAATGCCTGGAACAGCTTTTCGTATAATATTAACGCAAAGATCGTACTAATTAAAAAAAAATTATGACATTTGCTTCACAAAGTTTTTAGTACAACTTTTTTCACTTGTATTTGTTTTTATTTCTTCAAGCAAGTCACCTCGTTGTAGGTACATTTAGACTCAAAAATGATCGTAATGTGTAGAAACAAATCGTGTAAAATTTGTATTAGAATCAAGGTATGTAGTCGAACTCTACATCTTTTTATTGCCCGAAGCGCTGACGAAAGAAATTTTATGTCTTCTAGTAAGTACCACTTGTTGTACAATCCCATTCAAAAGTATTCACAACTTTACAGAAATATGAGTGACAGGTTACCATACTGTATCCGTAATACTAGATACAGTAATACTTGCTTTGATTCCATACAACCTTCATGAATGGCTCCATCGCAAACTCGTTGAAAATAAATTGTCGATCGGAATCCATTTGCATAGCTAGTTCTGCAAATATCTTTCATGCTAATCTGGTATCGATCTAGGTTTATTTTTAACGGATAGTTAATAATACGTTATCGTATTCATTGACTAGCCGTATGGCGTAATGGTTAAAATCGTTCATATTATTATGTTACGTAACGCAATTTTTGTATCTCTCCCCCTCCGTAAACATTACGTAACACACAAATTACCATTTTTATAAAAATGCCCCCTTTTTGCCTAGTATGAAGAATTAAATTCCCTAGTTTTTTCAGTAATGAAAAATAATGTTACCTACATTAAGGCGTTGTTCGACCCCCTAATGTAACGCATCATAACATTTTACAAGACCCTTCCTCCCTCCAAATTGCGTTATATAATACTTTTACGGCCCGTCAGAAGTATAGACAGAGCTGTAATTACAAGGGGTCAAAAAACCTGATATTCGAAACTTCGTTTTGATGATAAACAGCCCCTTTAAGCTTATATTATTATTATGAATGCTATATTTTGTCCCTCTCATTGCCGTAATAACAGTTCTTAATAATGTGTTCTAGAAATAGCAGCTAGAATTTTCCCATCAGAACGGGTTAGTGCAGATGTCGATAAGTTGAAAGCCACTTCCTATAAACCATGTGCAAAAATGGTGATTACATTTCGAAGACTATGAATAACTTTAATAAGTTTTTACATACGGATCTTAAGTGATGAATTTTCAGAAATATTTTATAGGTACTTCCCTTAGGGGGCATCTTAAAGAAATGTGAAGCGTGTTCAAATAATTTGGCGAGAATTCGTACATCCACCTGCCTCTTACAATCTCATGACAGATTTTTAAAATGATTTTTTAATCATTTATTCTTTTTCCAAGCCGTTTGTTAGTCTGTTCTATCCGTTTTTACGAATAAATAAAGGTGATATTTTCATAAACTCCCGCTCTCTTTAAAGTAAGATTACGTCAAATTCTTAACACCCTGTCCCCTTAAAGACTCATGACATTTCAGAATGCCCCCTTAGCAAGGGATCTATGTAAAAAGATACTAGCGTCTAGGTCATATGGTTCAAGCTATGTTAGAAGATATGTAAATAGGATTTGCTGTTTATTTGCAACATTAAATTTCATTGATATCTTTCGTGTTACGGGTCAAGTAGCAAGACCCACGTTTATCGGTCATTGACTCGCAAAATTATGATAAAATTTATGTAATAAGCGTTACAGGGACAATAAATATTCTAGGTATGTTTTTAAATTATTTTTTTTAACATATTTTGAACGTATGAAGAGAAGCATTATAAATGTATCAAAAGGACACAACTCAATAAATCGTTAAATGAGCTATTAGTTCCCAGTGAAAGAACATCATTCACTAGGGCTATCCAAATCACCCCAATGTACCTATGCTCCGTAATTTTGCGTAGTTTTAGAGCTATATTTTTTTATAATCTCCTCGAACAAAATAATATCGAAATATACAAAAAAAATCCCGCTTGACACTACTTTTTGGGACACTGTATAAGTAGTTCAGATTGTGTATTATACCGCAACTGTGACAATCTATTAACTCAATTGATTATAGAGATCAGGGACTAAATCTGTCGCGTAAACAGCTGATAACTTAGAGCCAAGAATAAAACTAAATCTGCATTTCGTAGTTGCACTTCATTGGTTGCAATATTTGCTTTTAAGATGATTATGAAGGTTACGACGTTTGTTAATCACTAACTAGATAAATTGCCACGTTGTTTAGTTTCATGGTTTAGTTAGTCTATTATTAGGGTCAGTTGAGGTCTTACATACGATGTTATATGGTCTTATAATGATACTAGAGTCACAAGATAACTATACCAATTAAATTATAAAGTATTTCTCGTATTATGTAATTGGGAACCTTAAATTAAAAAATGTTCAAGCATATAATTGATCACAAGTAAAGTACGTTTTTTTGATTTGTCTTACTTTTAAAACAAAAACATTCATTTTCAAAGGAGATATTAATATTGAAGTGATGAAATCACTTGTACATTACTGGAAAAGTGTAAATAACATGAAAATTTACGAATTTCCGTTATAAGGTTTACGTAAAACTGCGTGCTAAATAGGACAAGTTAAAATAAATAGTCGGTAGGTACCATTTTTGTTTCATCGTAGGTAAAAAAAGTATTGAAATTATCTGACTTGCCAACATAGTAGTGAGTAAAGAGCCTTTTCAATTTGTCCCGTTTAAAAATGCCCGGATTGAGAAAGCTTTAAGTGTGACCTAAAAAACTGACCTATTAGGAACGGGTTAACGGCTTTTGAAGAACTACGTCATTTTACATGATCACATTATATATCTATACCTAATACTCTCCCTGTCAACGGCCTATCTAGCGATATAGTTATTTGTATATACTAGTGAACCGCTCTCGTTTCGCTTCGGTGGACCCTTTACTTACTCTAGCGCAGGAACTAAAAGTTTCATATAAGGTGCAAACATGCCAGGTTATTAAATGTATGACAATTTTTTCAGACTTTGGGTTACATTATTGCATTTTTATTTCGGATCCCTATTGTTTTTCAAAAATGTAATATAGCTTATGTCGCTCACTCAGTGAAGATGCAGCTTTCTAATGGTTAAAGAATTTTTGAAATCGGTCCTTTAGTTTTTGTGTAAAAACATTACAAACATACATATAAAAACACAAATGTTTCCTCTTTATAATACTATATAGATAAGTGAAAGATTTAAATTTCGGTACATTGAAAAAAATGCAGGCACGAAGCCTTTATTATAATGCAGTTCTCCACATGATGTTTTTCTTTTTCGAAGTATGGTTCATCTTAAGAATACAGTGTAGAAAATGATTAAGGTAGTCGAATAATGAATTAGCTAATTGGTTTAGAAAGCTGTCCCGGTTGGAAGGAGCAGGTGTGTCCTTTTTACGTCTTATTTGCATCTATCTTTAACAAATTGAGATGACATAGATTGTGTAGGGCTTGGTAATTAATTCTCGCTTATATTTACAAAGGTTTTAATACACGATCGAGAGGGCCTATTAGAAAACTAGTGGATGTCTAAGTTCATTTTAATTATTTACCTAATAATTACATTTATTTAATTTTTTTATAATAATACCCTTTCAGAATGCGTAGATTTAAAATATTTTTTTCATTAATTTTTTATCCGTCCAAAAATATCAGTCAGTTAGGTGCTTACCGCTTATACAAGTACCGTTTATGAACTGAAAAATAAATTGAAGTTCTTACTTTAATTTTCCTTTTTGAGACCTATCAGTGATTACATACTTTTTAAGAATATCTGTAACAAAATTTAACTAGTTTCTTGTTTATTTGCCTTGAACTAACTCTTCATTTTTGAAAACATAGATTATCGATTTTTATAGATGGGAGGTAACATTACGTAAATAACAATTTTATATTCATAGTATCTAATATTTTAATTTTAAGTAGGTATAAGGAAACTGTGTTATTTGTTACTTCTATTTATATAAAAGTATATATTAGCTGGTTGTGGTTGATGACTAATTAATTGGTTTGACAATAATCTGAAATTACGACAGCTGATTGGTCAAACATTGCTGGATCCCTAGAACCTTTTTCACATGTTTTTATACACATTTTATGAACACTTATTTTAATGAAAGAAAACATCGCAAAGAATAAGTTTTAGTTTAAGTTTCTTCCAAATACATAAATTGTGTTTAAAAATCATGTTTTCGAATCTATTTCGTTAACATAATTATAAAAAGTTTACGCTACTTGTTAATAGATGTCGCTACTTGTTGCTAATACATTATGTTCTTTTCGCACAACCGGTTTGTGCACGGAAAAATAACCATTATTATGGTGCCTGCGTTATACGAATGATTAATTAAATAATAATATAATTGATAGGTTACTTACCTATAATTGTTATACAAAGCTTTACCATTAAGCAGGAGAAGGAAAAGGCCTTGGCGTTATTCAATCTTAACGTACGACGTAATCTTAACAAACGAAATTCGTATCATCAATTGTAAGTTGTTTATGACGTCCTTACAATCGTATACGGAGATAGAAGGGTGGCTTGGAAGTACCAATGGGTTGGATGGTGGCCAATAATATAACAAACTTTATGGTGCCGCGTAAACGTCTGCTAAATGATATACGTGCCTTGACATGGGCCTATTGTGTTTGAGAGCCGGATTCGTGGTAGCTATTTATATGAAAATGCTTGCGCTATTCATCCATAGATGTCGCTAGTTGTCTTAAGTGTTTTAGTGCTTATTGGTGACCATAAAATTACTTAATTAATTATTATGGTGGCTTTAGAACATAGTGGTTATACTCTCTGATTTTAAACTTGGCAATGTATCAAACATACAAACAAGGAACAAACATACAAAACATGCAATAACTAGGCCACCTAGTGAGAAACACGAACACCATTTGTGACACTTGCATCATTAAGTGCACGGTATTAAATTGTTGAGCTATTGCATGATAGATGGCGCCACGAGTCTTAAAAATACCACGAGTTTGGGCGAACACTTAACTATTACTCTATGTTTACATTAAAAATAGATTATTCAAAAAAGTACGTATAAAATTTTACTATGTATAAATACATACATGATTATTTTAAATATTGATTGCTGGTGTGAAAATAGTCATTCCTTATTGGAATTTGGAAGTATTCCTTTATCATTCATCATAGTCATTCCTTGTTTGAATTGGAATCATTGCATACTTAGGTCAGGTATAAAATCCAGGAGTTCTAATACGAAATTATTTTCGTTTAATCATAACATACGCTTGAGTACCTACTAGTAAATGAGTTACGATTGCGTTAAAAGCATTGTTTTAGTAAAAGAAGTTTTAGCACCTCTATTTTGGGATGCCTAAGTAAATGATACGTAGTGGAATTAACCCCATTGTTGTCTCTATAAAGGTTTCTATAGGCATGTTCGGGTGACGTCATTCAGTAATTTCAGGGCTGCCATCACAATCTACACTCGTATGAAAACAAACAACCTCGACCTTTTATCATTCGGCAGATCCAACGTTATCGTGGTCAGGTGCGCTCGAACAATCATCACAATTGTCAAAGGAAATTGTCTCCTATTATAAACGAATAAGGTCCAACATTTGAGGCGTGATAAATCAGGGGTCGTTTGAAATTAGTCTTTATTGCGTTGTAAATAAGGCTTAATAGATCGGCTGTTAGCTTCGACCATGACACTGAATCGAATGACGGAAGCCAATGCGAAGTAACAAGTCAGGGTTGACTGCGCGCAATTTATTTGCGATGTTGCGACTTTAATCTACTTTTAGGAATTGATGGTCCTGTCGGCGTCGCAATGAACGCTTAGATCGGCAATTAAAGTGCTTGTTGATTGAACAGCTTTAATAAGGGCTATTAATTTTGGTGTCGAGAAGACCTTTAATAAATTAGAAGTGGTCCGATACTAGATCGTAACATCATCTATGCCTGGCTAGACTCGTAGTTCAAGAGAAATTGGAGTCCCTCGAATTAAAAAAAACTGGTTTATAATTATCTCTTGCAATCCTTGTAAGTTCGTGATTCTTTAACATGAAGTATTGTTATGTTATTAAATCTTCAATATTTTGTGTTGTGTTGATTTTTAATGAATTTGATATATTTTTTAAAGATAAACCTGCAATGAAACTGTACATAATACGTAACCTATAGAAACCAGGTATAGTAAATATAAAATATTATTTTCGAAGAATTAAAATAGAAAAGGTGTACGTTAAAGTGTTAATTAAGTTTTTGAGTGATAAAAATAAATTGTAATAGATATCTACGAGAAAATTAAATTATGCTGTCGCAAAGTCGCCGTAATAAGCTGCCAGTGTAAGCAGTACTGAAGTAAATCGACCATTCATAATCAAATGACTGCTCACTCCCCGCGTGCATTTGTTGTAAAGGTACCTACATACACCTACTGTTATTTTGCGTCTTATGCATTTACAATCTCACGTGTTCCTCAATGGTTTTATTGTTTTCATTATGCTAAAGTCTATGGTGAAATGATTATAGTTAGACTTTGTTCTATGGTTGTCATCGTCCGTGTTTCCCCGGATTGGTAATTAAAAAGATTGGGAGCCTCTGGAATTACTGAAGGGGCAAGGTTTTCCTTTTGTAATTCAACAGGGATATTCCTAGATACTCGTTAATCGGATAAATACGGACAGATGCCTATCTATCTAACGATATTAACTGGGAAAACGCAAGGTACCCTGAAACCCAGAAGGGAGCTTCCAAGATAATGAAATTCAAAATTGAAAAATAATTTAATCATATAGGTATCAATAGTACGTAATAATGCACGTATTTTTTTATCTACCAAGAAGAAAGAGAAAAAAAACTCCCCGCACAATGATTTTAACTTATCTACATGTCTATTTTATCGATCGCATCTGCAGTTATTTTAAACTAGCTTTCCGCCCGCGGCTTCGCCCGCGTGGAATTCGGTTCTATCGCGCGAAGTTTTCGTCACAAGAAGTATCCTGTCCTTTCCCAAGTTCAGTTCTATCTTCATACCAAATTTCATCAAAATCGGTTCAGTGGATTAGCCGTGAAAGCGTAGCACACAGACAGAGTAACTTTCGCATTTATAATATTATTAGGGTTTAACTCATTCGATTTCTTACGATCGACATGCAGTAAAGGGATAAAATCGGATAAATATTAAATACCTACCTACTCGTATCGTTGTGTAGCTATGTCATGTGTGTAGAAGGAAACCTCATAAGGAAGGCACTGATACTAAGCCGGTTTGAGCGTAGAAAAACAGGCGAACGAGGTTTTCTAGAACGTTCTGGTTTATTTACGAAAAATCAGTTTACCATCTGTGTATTACCAACTTACTTAAGAGCTTAAGGGTTCTTGTTTAGAGCCCTTTGTACCTTACAGCGCTAAGAGGGTAATGTTTTGTACTTATGTCAATTTTTTTTGGTACACTAGAGCCTTAACACTGTTAAGTTAACAGTTTTAAACATTTATTAGGTGTTAGTAGATTCGTATATCATTCCATTGTGGGTGAGAGTGACGTAGGCTATATAATTTTTCATTAATTTTCATTTTTTTATTTTTTTTATTTAGAGTTTTCTATTAATTACTGATTTTAAATTAAGAATATTTTAGACACACGATTTTAAGATTGGGCTTGGTAAAGGTCCCTTGGAAAAGATGTGCAAAAAACCTTAAAACTTTTCGTTACTGGAAATGTCAAGTCAGTATCTTCGTATCGTAGAACCACTAGTCCTATAATGTATCTGAAATCCTAGATGTATTAAAAAGGCCTTGTAGTCATTGCGACACTGGATTAAATGTGTAATTTCCAGCGCTACATATTTTGACCTCATCGCTATAATTCATACGAACTTGACCGAATTATCACGTTCTGTGTGATAATGTTTATTTGTAGGTGACAGGTATTCTATTCTATTGTATATTTATGTCAACATCCGACAAAAGTTGGAGCAGGATGGTACTAAAATTCATTAGTTTTGAGTTTGCTTTCATTCAAGGTTTGAAGGATTTTGAACCTTAATGCTATATGCATTCCTCTTCAAAAATTCATGAAGATGAAAATGCGAGGATCTACCCATGTCCGTAGACTAGCTAGGTAAAGATTTTTTGTGTTTTGAAACTAAATACATAGTTGTTTTTTTTAAATATATAATTTTTCAAACAATTTTTTTTAGTTTTTCAAAAAAATAAAATTATTTTTTCTAACATTTTTAGTATTGTATGACTTAATATCCTATAGAGCTCAGATGCTCCCCCGAATGAAGTCCAAACCCCCCCTCCCCTCCCCTTTTAAATTCTGTCTTAGGCTTAATATCGACCATTAAAATACAGTTGTCTTAAATTACCATTATCACCATAAATACTTATTGCCATAAAACATTTCCTATTCCTAATATTCCCGACCCGCCCATTGGTCAATCAATTAATTATGATGTGTCAAATTAGCTTTAACGATTTATAAGTCCTAATGGCGCATTATTCTGGTAACAAATGGCTTGTATTGATAATAAATAGTAATGACGAGATCGCGTGCTGGTGTTGACTATCAAGATCTTGTCTTGTGCTGACAGCAACCATATAATATTTAGTAAAGATCTATGTAAAATCCATTTTTTAACTTGTTCTATTTAGCACGTAGTTGTACGTAAACTTTGCAACGGAATGCGTACAATTTTCATGTTATTTACACTTTTTCAGTAATGTTTAAGTGGTTTTAATCACTTCAATATCACATATGTTTTAATATTCACAAAAACTGCGTTGGAAATTAATGTTTTAGTTTTTTTTAAAAGACAAGTTAAAAAGACGGGCTTCATATTCCAATATACAGTTTGAAGAATTGTTAATAGGTACCAGAATTGGCTAGTTGACTCTATTGCATAACCTAGTTATTCTGTATTCTTTTTGTACCGTTTTTTAACAAAATCACAATATTTTTTTTAGTAGGTACACGAAATCGTTACCTTATTTGTTTAGCTTTTTTACCCGAATACGCAAGGCTAATGTTTTTCGAGTGTATGTATGTATGTCAATGTTTGAAAATACCCTCTCAATTGTTATTAGTCGGGTTTTTTTTGTTTTTTATTATTATTTTCTATTATCACATACTATTTTGTGAGTACAAAGGAACAAAGTTTTAATATCACATTGTATTTTATGTTCCATTCAACGATGCAAACTCTGCATCGATTAGTGCGTGATCAATATACAAAGTGACTGTTTTCACTCTTGCAGTAGTATATTATATAGTATTGATTACATACATACTTAGTCGACTAGATAACGAATAAGAGAAATCGACTACTGTCACGCTTTTCCTCGAGTTTGGAGCCATAAATAGGGCTGCCATGACCTAAATCGGTAATTTGTCGGGCAAAAAATCTTAAACACCGGACATTCGGACAAAATTTTAGTTTTGCTAGACTTTTTAATTTTTTTTTGTACGGGTTTAAAAAATATATTGCTTATTTTTTAATTCTATTAAATTTGCCTGATATTTTTATGGCACATATTATTGTATCCGGGTTTTATGCGGATCTTTTTTGAAAATCCTTTCTTAAATAGGACAATTCAGAAATATTCAGGAGTAACGGCAGCCCTAACTCTAAATATCTACCGATCGTCCTTCATTGAGCGGCCCAATTATGAAGGTATAGTCCACGCTTAGAAATGTATTGATCGAATTAAAAATAGATTGATATTCGGAGGGCGGCGATACTGCCACTTGAAAATTAATGGAAGATACTTAATTTAGGTACAAATAATATGACCGTAAAGATTCTTTCGGGTTCATTAGCACTTCAGATTTTAATTAGGAACAGAACAGAATTTCGACTTAGAATAAATTTTATGGACCGCTGCTGCACGTGTCTATAAAATCTAAATATTCATGAGTAAAAACAAAATAGAGCCCGCGACAATAATAACTGTGTGCACAATTTCACGTCGAAATACATCGACGAAATAATAATCAGTGGGAATTAGCATTTTATTTAGGAAGTGGTTACAGACGGAATATTAATCCATGTATTGGCCTTGATTCCCAAACGAGTCCCGATTTGGCGGGCGGGTGAGCTCATACACCGCGCCTTGAGCCAGACGTTGTACTGAGAGAGACTCGATCGTACGAGTCGCTATCGTTCGGACGGTTCATTAGCGTCTAGTGAGTCGCGACTGCGGTGAAGCAATACGTCAGTCCTCAGTCTTCAGTCCTCAGTACTCAGTCCTCGGCTATTCAGCCTCAGTGCCTCCTACCCCGCGGTTGCAGTTACGTTGCTAGACGCGCGCTAGTTCTCGAACGCAAAACTCCCGCGCGCGCGAAATTCAAATTTTACATTCAAAAATAGAATAGGCGGTCGGAAATTATGACAAAATGGGTGTCGTGAAAAATCAAAAGAGTAAAACTAAAGAGAAAACAAAGGAAGAAGTGAAAAAGAATGAAAAGAAAAATGTGGCGAACGGCAAGTCGAAACGGGATGACGCGAAAACGAAAAAGGATGATGCTAAAGTGAAAAAGAAAAAAAGAGTGTCGTGTTTACAGTGTTTCAAGTCGCCTGATGACGGTACAAGTTGGCTTTTTTATTTTTTACTAATATTTAAATTAATTGAAGGGTTATAGACAATTTTTGTTATTGGTCATCTCGTGTCTTGTGTGTTGTGTTATTGACATAGAACACTCAAATCACTCGTTAGTGGACAACCCAGTTGCCCACCGCACTTTACGAACAGAGTCCGTGGTTTGATTCCTGGCTCGTAATATATGCATGCTAGAGATGCCATTAATAGTTATGTAAATTGTGTGTTAAATGTAGGAAAAAGTGTACTTGTATGTGCATGTGCATTGTGATGACATGTTCTGTGATCAAAATTTGACCAGAAGCCATTATGTCAAACGATAGACTACAGACTCGTTCAATATTATCAACGTTAAACTTCTACTGACTTGTGTACCTATGTCACGTGTCTCTATATTAAACGCGTGGTAATATGTTTT
>LGAG01000785.1:204284-228126 GCA_001278395.1 Lerema accius
TTTACCCGACCCTTCCTACGAGAAGGGTTGTTTTTCGAGCGTATATGTATAATATGTATGTGTATTTTATTTGGCTCGCTTTAGAAACTTAAACGGCTTGACGTATTTCAACATAATAATTGGTGTATCATTGAATTCGTCTCGATATTGAGAGTGACATTTGATTTTTGAAATAAATATTTAAAATAATATTTTGTATTAGTAGAAAAAGTGGCGATATATGTTTAATCAACCACTAATAAACGTAATATCAACTTATAATTTAAAGCCAAATGAAAACAATATCAACCTGAGTTTATTATCTGAATAAATCAGGCATCACAACAAATATTTTCACAAAACATCTGCTAGATAAAATCGAGTATTAAATTGAATCTAGTGAACCGAAACTTGGATTGTTCACTAGTTGAAAGGATTCTCCAATTCGCCTTCCTATTGGATTAAAAAAAATATATCAATAATACTGTATCTTTTATACTATTGATAGTATTGTATACCTACTTTTGTAGTTTCGTTGTAAAATATCAAAACTAATTTAACGTATCATTATCGGTCCTGTATCGATTCTCGATTAAGCATACGCACGTGTACCTAAGTCCTTATTACCTACTTACTTTACTTTGAAATAAGTACTTTCATTTGATTATATTTTAGGAATAGAAATACTTTTATATTTTGGGCTACTCACAAACATCTAAATCGAATCATCTGAAATTACTGAACTAGAAAAGTAATATTAGCCTACAGGTCTTCAACAAAGATTATAAAAAATCAGGGTGGCTCTATTCTAATGTCCGGAAGTGTACTTATATTATCTTAGTCAAATTTTAAGTTTTTCAACGTATTGCCTTTAACGGAATCATTTATTATTGAGCTGTATCTTTCAAATTGAATTTAGGCTGCGTAATAAAGTGTACGAAATGAAATAAGTCAATAAAAATGCGTAATTACATTTCGTACTCATGTGTCCAATCATACATGCACACTTGTGTTACGTAATCCTCGTAATGATTCACCGAAACACTTACGATCAAGATAATTCGCTTCCGTATTTTTTGTGGGATAATATTTTAAGAGCTATCTATTTGGAGCAACTGATTCATGATATTAATTGCGTTGAGGATTTCGTGTAATTAATACGTAACAGAAATTCGGACTCCTTTTAAAGAATATTACATCCAAGTTTAAGATTTGGCATCGTTAAAGTTTACACGGAGAAGAATTGCAAATTGTGAAATTTGTAAATAATTTATGTGTTAGGAATACATTCTTTAACCAAACATTCAATAATGTCAAGGTGAAATAACCTTTGACTGAAAGAATTATGGTACAATTTCGATTGTTGAGTGCTCTTTGGTATAATTGCGTCGTGAACGTAAGATCAAATAAAATCGTCCTTCATGTATGCTAAGAACATAATCAATGTATATTAACAGAGTAAGTACTACAAGCGTTCTATTGTGTGTGTGTAATTAGACGTGTTATGATAATTTAAGAAGATTTTCTGCATAATGTAGAAACAATTTTTCATTGTCAATGATTAGTCATTGCGTTGTATCAGTTTGTACTCTTATAATCACTAGATGATTGTTCTCCGGTTGAAATTGATTCATTACTCATTATGTCCTAAATTAGACTATAGACTCGATCGTTAAACCTTAATGGCATATGTGAATGACAACTTCTCCATGTAAACTTTAACGATGCCACAAACCACAAACTTGCACGTGCTTGCCTTTTTTCTGAAAGGGGATCAAAGTTTTATTATTCTACATGTACTAAATATATTAGGTAAACGAGTCTAAATTTCTGCCTAGTGGGAATCGAACCTAGGAACTTTAGGCAATAGGTATCACTTGGCAAACGTTAAGTAAGATCCATCAAAGTAATTAAAATTTCAGTATTATGTTGTACTAAAACGTGCTATTGAATTGAATTTGCACAGACTAAATCGTTTAAGCAACACGATTATAACTTTCAACATTATTAATCTATGTTGATTCAGATGTTGGTTTGGAAATGTTCCCATGATTTTGCTTTCCCATTCTAAATATATCGTTGCGTTTATTTCTCTTATTAATAGCTAAAAATATCGATGGCTACATCGCTTGTATCAATATAGGGCCATAGTTCACTAGGACGCCAATTGGCTTTGAAGACTATGTAGCCAATAAGAATTCTAGGTTTTTTTCTATGTAATGATTGATATTAGTAAATGAGCTTGTTTGTGTTAGCTGTCGCCCAATGTACATAGTGGTATTTATGTGGCAAAATATTAGTTGTGGTGTTCTCCTCAAATTCAAATTCAAATCATTTGCTCACTTAACTAACTTAGCGAGCCCTTTCATTTGATACCCATACTGTGGTAGTGCAGAAACAAATCATTAGTCTTCCATCATCCATCGGAGTTAGTATGACGTCACACATTTGCATTGCATTGTCGTTCAAAAATGTAAACTAAATATCAGCCCAATCGATTAAAGATAACCGATTTAAAATTCAGTTACAAGAATCCACCAGGATAAGAAAAAATATTTGGAAGTTAAATAAAAGTTTGTAATAAATAGGGTCACTGCCCTTTCAGGCATCATTGATATTTTCTAATACATATAAAGTGTAATAAGAATATACTCTAGTAAAGTTATAAGACAGTAAGTGTGATAATGCCTCGCAGTCTACCACCGTCGCTTTTCGTCACGCGATGCCAATTTATTCGGTCAAAAGTCAGGTAATACTTTAGTCAATTGGACATTCGCTCCCACGCGGTGACGTCACTGTCATATATCCGTTATATAACTACAATAGCGTAGGTATAACGAAAAAAACCGGCCAAGTGCGAGTCCGACTCGCGCATTATGGGTTTCGTATCGTCATTTAAGATACTTACTTTTTTAAAACATTCAAGTTTCTACTTGTTTGATAAGATCGATTAAAAAAATTGCTTAAAAATTACGTTTCTTGTATGGGGACCCCCGTTAATATTTTAATTTTTTATATTTTTAATATTAGTTTTTATAGTGGCAACGGATATACATAATTTGTGACAATTTCAGCTTTCTACCTATCACACTTCTGTGATACAGCCTGGTTACAGACAGACAGCGGATAGTAATAGGGTCCCGTTTTTTACCTTTTAGGTACGGAACCCTAAAAAGTCTATATATTTTTTGTGAATAATTGCATTATTATTAGAGCTCTGTAGATATAATTCAGGTTTCGTGAGAAGTAGAAATGTGTCTATTGTATTGTGATGTCTACTAGTTCGTGTTTGTGTTGATGAATTTTCTTGTAGGCAGTAGATACTTTCTTGTTTTCGCCTATAATACTATCTTTATAGCCTAAGTTAAGGGGTTAGGTAGTATAGCGCTTCTAAGTTCAGTTTCAAGTTTTCTAAGTCAAGTTCTAAGTTCAGTCTATCAAATAAAGGTTTCTATTCCGAATACTGTATGAATGCCTGAATTTCAAATGTGCGTTGCTAAAGAAATTGCGCGCATCGTAAGATCTTTTCTTTCCTTTTTATTTTTATTAAAGAATAGGCAAGGACACATCGAAATTGATTCTAGGCACACGTAAAAAAATCCATTTTCTGCTAAGGCATATTCCATGACAAATTCAGTTTGAAAACCTTACTAGGTACCTAGATCCTCATAATTAATGGTCATTCATAGATACAGTAGATAGTACATGTACAGTTATGAAATCAGTTTCGGTACCATCATTATATGGATCGATGCTTATGAGTTACATGCCGAAAACTTGAATAGGGAACGGGGGAAAATTAAAATATCGAGCATGCGTTTGATTTAATATGTATAGGGCTGGCACTGTTGATAATTTGAAGAGCTATTATTGAATAGGCACTTACAAAAAAAAACATATTTTTTGTACGGAATGTACCTATATTTATAATTATCAAGTGACTTTTTTAACATATTATTAGAGATAAGTACATTCGACATACAAAAATTTTGACTATTAATGATATTTTATAATTATTATGTTTCTATTATATACTTCAACATGTAGATGTCATTAGATTTGTTACTAGAATTGTATAGTAATTTACGATGACAAAATTTCTCAATAAATAAAATAAAAATTACGAATTAAAAATTTGTGGCAACCCTAAGTGTTGTCATGCCACTGTCGTTTCCTATGCTTATTGTGCATGCATGAGCGCGCCGCAAGCGCCGAATCCGTAGCATCCAGTAATTATGGACTTCCGCGGTTCACGCCTCGGGTCGCGCCCGCTTTCTATGGGCCCTTAGCCCTTCATATCCTATCGTATTGTTATGACTGGATAAAAGAGTTTCTGGAACGTTCTATGTGCTTTTAAGGATTAATTATGTATTTATCAAAAGGTTATTTTTTCCCAGTTAAAAATTTAGGTATATGAAATTTTGTGATAATTAAGTTTTTTTTAGATTCTATGTAATTACAGGAGTTGTGTACGTAGTGTAACATATTGCTCTATATCTTATATCATTTGCCAGATACCGTAAGATTTCATTAACAGGTTCAAACTAAGCTGGGGTTTTATAAGATTGATGGTTGATAAATAGTTCAGATTTTAAATAACTATGTCATGAGAAATTTTGATGATTGCAATGGGCATATTAGATTTTAACCTCTACTATCATTTCATAAGTCTACCTAAGTAGTTAATATAATCTACTATGTTGATGTTGGGATATAAGTGTGTAATAATGTTTGTTTGTATGATTGTTACAGGCGGCTTGGAAGGCAAGTACAGAGTCGCGGCACCCGAGCTCATGCAGGACACCTTCATGAGCGATTCGGAGGACGAAGGAGGTACGTACTTCGACCAATACATTGACGTTGATTTGTTTATAAAATAGCCGAATAATGAGGCAACCAATAGTAAGTGGTCATCCTTATCAATGGGCGTTATTTTAAACCATTGGCATTTCCGATGTATTGTCGGTTAAGAAGAGAAAAAAAGTTATTCCTGATTATAGACTTTGATTTATAAATAGCCGTTAAACAAAGCTAGGTACTGATTGTAAGTGATCACCATTATTAATGGACTTTATTAACACTAGAGGCATTACCTATGCATTATGCCTATGTCGGTCTAGAAGAGAATAGAAAAGTATTATTGAATATTATATCTAAAGCATCCGATAAGTCGTTTTGCGGCTTAACTAAATCTTTCTTTGTAATGCTTGCCATTTACTGCTTACGGCCGTAATTATATCGCTAATAATGACACTACATAGATGTAGCCACGCGTTCAATGCGATAAATTGAATAGCGTTAACAGAAAATTATAAATGAAGTGGATTTGTAGGTACCTACACGTAGCAGAAGTTAATATAGTCGAGTTAGTAAGCCTGTACCACTAAACATTACTGCAGAAGAAGTCTAAGCTAAGTTTTCAATCCATTGCAGGCGAAGTGGAGTGTCCTATCCAGCAGCAACAACAATACCGCTACATGAACAGCGAAGCGGGCACGCTGCACCGCGCGCGGCCGCTCGAAGACAGCGTCACCGATGGACATCTCTGGCCGTCAAACAATGACAGCAAGGTCGCTACCATCGATCGGCAACCGCTTGATATCGGGTAAGGTCTTATTTAATAGGTGGATAGGTTCATATGCGTTTTTGTTTGGAACTGATTAAATATCACCCTCTAAAAACCATTGAAACACAAGCTAAGTTTGCGAGCAATAACTAATCTTTGTAATATGTAAAATCTTTAGTCTACGAGTGGTTGTCACTGAACCCTCCTAAACGGCTGGACTGATTAAAAAAAGAATTGTTCAAATCCGATCACTAGTTTCGGAGCTACGCTTGGACAAACAAACATACATACCCACATACATACATCTCCGAAAATTTGTATATTTGTTTAGAAAGCCCTTCTAAATAATCCTGTGTAAAAATTTCGCAGTTTCAATAATATTACATACATACGAGTACATGTAGAATCGATAACCTCTTTCTTTTTTTAAATCGGTTAAAATATGAGGTATTTTAGAGGGATCGAATGGGAGGAGTTCAGTGACAAACGTGCTGTGTTTTTATATATTAAGAAGATAGTCCAGAAGTTTTGGAGGTTGTAAACATTCCTACTCACATGCCGGCTATAATCCTTTCATATTTAGGCAAGTAGACATGCTAGACGAAACAACATAGAAACCTAGACAGATAAACAATCCACGTTCTTGACCCGTGACATCGGAATGTCACCGCATTGTCTGCCATGAGCTTCAAATGTCATCGTCACAGGATATTCAATAATAGCGCGCGCGGATTTACTTCCGGATACAAACCGCGCTAGCTTCAGAGGAAATTGTCCTGCGCCAATCCAACTTAATTGATGACTGGTATTGTCTGTGGGATTGTATGGGAATAGAGCTCTTCTAGGCATTTGTGTCTGCTATTATTAATGGGAATTGTAGTATCGTTCCGACGATTATATTTCAAGAACATCGGGTAGATATTGTTTTGCTACGTATTATATTATATCCTTTATAGTTTCATTGATTTCTTAGTTTTCCTCAAGTACTCTGACCTTCAATTTTCATGTACCTTTAGTAAATGCTTATCATCACATTAGAGAACATTTACTATGACGGTGTCTCAAAATGTCTAATAGTTTAGGCGGTTCCTTGAAGTAAGTATTTTATTTAATATCAGCTTACTCAATCGCATATAATATATTATTATGTGATCCTAACATATTCGGTTCAACCACAACACAAGTAACCTACGCTATGATTTTATGTATTAAAATTAAAACAAAGTTTTTTATTTTAATTTTAACACTATGAAACGAAACCATAGGCAAACCAAGTTTTACTAATAAAACCTGTACACCAAGCCCCATAAAAAGGTGACGGGGTAAAATTTTTTTTTCTTTTTTTTTTTTAGGTTCCTGGTATCATTCGTGGTGGATGCTCGCGGTGGCGCTATGAAAGCCAAACGTCGTGGCGGCGTGCGCATAATTGTCCCCCCTGCCGCAGCCTCTGCACCCACCCGTGTTACTTGCCGGTTAGTACCGAGTTACATGTCATATTTATGGTATTTAACAAGATGCCCCGCCCCTACTGTAAAACCTTGTAAGATATTTTATTAATAAGGTATTTTTAATTTTTTTTAAAGTGTATATAAAACGCGATTATGCAAAATTGCCAACTAAATAAAACTAGATAGATTAAATTCGAAATGTTTGTAGGACTTGACTAGTTAAAAATGATTTATATTATTCTGGTTGTAAAAAAATATTTTTAATCATAATTGAATAATTATTTATCGATCAGATTACAAATCATGTAATAATATAACTACTAGATATTAGTAAATAACTGTTTTTCTAATATTGTTCAACGTGTAGCCTTTAGAATGAGAAGTAGGTATATGGAGATTAATGAACAAAAGATATTTTTAAATGATATTTTAAAAGCAATAAATCGAATGGAATCATTCATAGTCATGTATCACTATTACTATGGCATTGTGGAGCATTGCTAGTTGATTTTTACTGTAATTAGACCTTGAGATAGAGTAATTCTAAATCGATTAGACACGCACTTAAAACAAATGATAATAATAAGTAAAAAAGGAACAGATTACAAACTCAAGGCTGAAAACCTCTCAAATCCTATAGCTTTAGACTATGCGCAATTACTTTAACTCACAATAATTACACTTATGAAAAATATGACTATATTTCGTTAAGTTTCTTACGCACATGCGCATTGTTTGGCAGTAGACATTGAGGCTGGTAGCGAATTAAAAACTTTTAGCAGTGCGTTTGTGTCCCACCAATAACAATGTATTGTATATTTCTGTATAAGTATGTATATGTATTGTATAAAGTGATTCATCAGCTGAAATAAATCCGGCTTTTGGGAGTGTGCCCGCGCATCGCGGTTAATTTGTAATGTCTAATAATTACGTCTGAGACATGATTTTCTAAAACTATTTCTCTGTCTTATTATTGGAAAGCTTATACTCCAAACATTTGAATCCAAAAATACTACTTTTCAAATCTATTATTTGTTAAATAAGTGTTTTAAAAACATATTAAAACAATAAAGTTTTATATTTGAAATAAATGTCTAGGAAAATGCACTCTCGGTCTTGTAATTAATTGTCTATGAAATTGTCTACAAATAGCAAAACAAAATTCCTTACTAGGTGTTAAATTTGAAATGAAAAACATGAATTTAATAATGTCAAGGTTTAAATACATAAACAATAATGTTATTGCGAGTAAACAAATTGCGCTTATTCTGCATTTGGTTGCATCCACAGAAATGAGGGTAATATTTACTAAGAGAAACACGTTGATAATGTTGGCAAGACTGTCTTTATGAATCACTGTTTAAATGTGTGATCCTTTTCAATGTATTTAATTTTATTTCAACAAAACAATGGCTTGATAAAATCAGTCTTAGTCATAGCTTCTTTCATCTGCAATCAACATAATTAAAATTAAATTGTAATGGAACTTGTCAGATGTTTTCTATAACCTACTGAAAATACAGTTGAAAAGATGTATTACGGTATTCTTTTTTATTATAGAAGTATTCATATATTTTATTATCTTGATGACAAGTATTGTTAAACATAGATGTACCTGATAAATGGTTTTCAATCGTTCTATAACAATGTAATATTAAAAATCCTTATTTATGTAGGTGTTGTAATTGACACGATAAATGCATCACATAAGTATTACGACTGAAATGACAGTCTCTACTATTCATAATACGTCTCTTTCGAACTTTGATTTTACTTAAGTGTTTATGAGATACGTAGTAATTCTAAGAATAAATGAGTTACATCTTATACTCCCAGTCTTTAACGAATGGAGTAATTTATCAAATATTTTGCCTCTAGTCCCGTTTCGCAAAGAATAAAGAAAGCTGTGAAAGAAATTCCCTAACTATTATATTTCCATATATTTTATATCTGTATAATTTATTGTTAACAGGGCAGCTACGCGTAGGGCTCCGGCGGCGGCGCCCCCTCCGCTGATGGAGGGCGAAGCCCTAGCATCGAGGCTGTTAGAGCTGCAACCACAGGGGGCTAAGTTCTTAGCGTGAGTTTCTATTTTTACTTTAATATAGACCTACAATAATTTCGCCTAATATTCATATATTAGGCAAACATGTATTATGTATATTCGATATAGGTAATTGTGCAATCTTCAATTATAATTATAATCACAAATTCCAGTTTAATCGAACCATCACGTAAAGTAATTACATTCCGTAAAGCCTTAAATTATCATTTATAAAAGTGCCTTCTAAATACATGATTAAATAACTAAATATTTAATCAAGAAACCATTATGTGGGCAAACAAAAGAATACATGTAACAGTCCCCCTATAGTCCTACTCGAAGTGTATCACGATATCCTTAGGCAATGGTTGGTAACACTGCAAGCTTGTTATCTCATACCATAAATCATTGTATTTCAGTCCGGTGGTGATCGAAGTGCCTATCTTCACAGCGTCGTGTCCCGAGCGAGAGATTGTTATCCTCCGGTCGGATACTGGGGACACATGGCAGGACCATTACTTGCATAACAACGACAATCCTATGATACAGGTAAATATACGTCTTTTTACCCGACTGCGATAGAAAGAGGATAATGTTTATCTCTATCACGTGAATGATTTGACGCATTTCACCATAATAATGAGTGTCATTCGTCTCCATTCTGGAAGAAACATAAGTTAAGGTATTTTATAACGGCGTTACCAACCAACAATAGAAGATATGCAAGCATATTGACTTTAACAAGGATGTATGTTATCGTTCTGATGTCATCCTACTAATATTATAAATGTGAAAGTTTCTAAGGATGTTTAGATATTTGGATGTTTGGATATTTGGATGTTTGTTCCTACTTCACGCTCTAATCATTGAACGGATTATGTAAAACTTGGCACGCAGATAGTTTGACAGATTCAAATAGAATAGGACATAGGATAAATTTTATCCCGTTTATAGGTTCCCCTGGGATGAATTCTACTCTTCCGCAGACAAAGCCGCGGGTATCGTCTAGGTATTCGATAAAGATGAATGTAATATTTGTTTACTTCACCAATAAATCCCTCGTTAAACATACAACATACCGAAAGCGTATCGAAGCAATTATATCTTGTAATATATAGGATCACTTGAATCTAGACATTTAGAAAAGTCTTATCTTTTTGTGTTAATTAACTTTAATATTTTTTACCATTATCGTGATCAGGAGGCGTTAACCCGCGAACGTCAGGAGTTCGGCACTTCGGGCGAGTGTCTCGGGGAGAGCGGGGAGAGAGTGACCCGCATTGTGACCTGCGACTTCCCACACTACCTGGCCGTGGTGTCGCGAGTCCGACAGGAGGTCCACGTCATAGGACCCGACGGCGGGACTGTGTCCTCCGCGCACATCGCACAGGTAATGATGATGACGTCAGCAATGTTGATGACGTTGACGTCGTTAATTTTGTGAACAATGATGATGATAGTACTGATAATGATGACGAAAACAATAACTACGACAATATTACTGATGATGGTGACAATGTCGTTGACGATAATGACGATGACGATTTAAAGACAATAAAAAGAGTAATAACAACTGTGCCAATAAAAAAAAAAATATTATTTAAATGACTACCATGATGACGTGTATGACTTGACCAATTTGATACAAAAACAACAATGCCTACTCGTGTCTTGGAATATATATAATTCCTCTTCATAACATAATGAAATAATATTCATAATTTCTCTTCAGTATTTATGATCTTAGTAGACTGAAAAGAAAAAAAAATCGATCGATTATGTATTTTTTTTTAAATTTTCGCGTTCATAAAAAAGCGTTATAAGTATTCTATTACACATTGATATTAATACTATTTTTGTTCACAGGTGCAAGCGCTATTCCCACCTCAAGCGCTGACCAAGCGTATCCGAGTGGGGTTGCAAGCGCACGGCGCCAGTCCCGCCCTCTGTCGGCGGATACTGCCGAGACACGCTGCGGTGTCGCCTGTACTCACTGTGGAGCCACGCCGGAGGAAGTTCCACCGATCTATCACGCTGACTGTACCTCTACCGCAGAATAATGAGAAGGTACTGTATTTTTAGAGTTTTCTAGTTTATTATAAATGGCTAACCTGGAACCAGTGGTCTATGTTATAAAATAAAGTTATTAAACGAAACGCGTTTAAAGTCAACTATGTTTAAATAACTAATCAAATTCTAAGGTGGCATTTTAATGAACCTTACTTTGGTGACCGATGACACTGAAGACCACTTTTGCATGGAGTAATTTATTGTTTTTAAGTTTAAAAATGCTCGTAGCCAAAAAAGTTACATATACCACTTTAGTTTCAGGTTAGCTAAATTAATGCTATAGGTTCATTTCTGTGGTCGACATGCGATCATACACAATAGATATTAGACGCGTTCGATATCTCGCTTGAAGATGTCAATGTTGACCGAGTCTTCCGTTTGACCACTTTGTGCTGTCTATTCATAAAAAGTATCAATGTGTGGGTTTTGCTTTAAATGTAAAAAAAAATAAATGCATTGTATATTGTATACCCACAAAAATTTAGCTTTGTACATTTCTTTGCTACGTAAATTGAAACCAAGTCAGATCTAAATAATCGTACAAGGTAGTACATGTTAAAAATATACTGAAAAATAAACCTTCTGCTGGTATAGTCATTAGTAGATCGGCTTTGCAGACCATTTTTTTCTCATTATTTTTTTTTTCTCATTTTCCCAGGGTGGTGGATACGACAAGTCAACATCAGCCAACCTTCGCCTGCTATGCTCCATCATGGGCGGTCAAGCGCGAGCGGTGTGGGAGGACGTGACGGGGTCAACGCCCCTCACTCTCACTGATGACTGCGCGTCATTCACTACCACTGTATCGGCCAGGTAATAGGAAACTATCATCTATACATGTTTTATCATGAAAGGTCTTCGGTTCGATGTCCAGCTAAGCAGTAAGAACACCGAAGAATAAAATATAATATTATAAATATTATATAAATATGTATAATATTTATCAGAATAGGCTATGGAATTTCTATGTATTTTTAAGTATATTCGTATAACACCTGATACTTCCATGTTCGAGTGCACGCTATATTTGTTCTCATATCACTTTTCCATTCCCAGGTCTGCTGGAAGAAATTTCTAGAAGAAATAAGCAGAACCTATGTACGAACTATCCTGTAACACTGTCTTTTAAAATGTAATTGGGTGTACATAAAATATTAAATAAATAAATAAAATACAAGAGGACTTGTTTTGGGATCGAAATTTAACTATAACTCGCTACTACTATAGATATATCTGTATAGAAATATAGTTATAATTTTTATGTTACAGATTCTGGTTGATGAATTGTCAAAATGTAAGCGACGCTACAAAACTAGCAACGGAGTTATACAGGTAATATTAAATTACGAAGTTTTAAAGACGTAATTAGTGCGGTCTCAATCTCAAACTAGTTACCACGCCGGATCGCCATTCAAAGGGTCCTGGGTTCGATTCCTGGGGCCGAAATTTCAATGATGAGTTTAAATTTCGTTTCGCGGTCTGGGTGTATGTTTGTGTGTTTCTGTGTTGTCCATGTTGTTGCACACACAACACAGGGAATCTTGTGTAGGGCTATGAGTGTATAGCGTTATTATTATTATTTATATTGTTTGTCAATTAATGTATGTATGTTTGTTTACAGAGAGATGTTGCTGGTACCCTTTGAAGTCCGCATCGTGGTGTTGGGCAAGCGATTGGATGCGCTCGAAGGTCGCCTACTCGTTTTATACATCACCGATCGCTATGCCTACGACACGTTGCTACAACAGGTCGGTAATAATTAAGGATGACGTCACGTATGCTTTTCAATTATAAGCCCCACAATTCCCCTAAATTTTTATCAGTTTTTTTTTATTAATTAGATTTTAACTATACTTTGCTATATCCTCTGTGGATGTCTTTTATTTAAGAGTAAATAAACTTCTTCTAAGCTATACAATTAGGCATTAACTTGGGCATTTAAAAAAAGTTATAATGTAATTTCTTAAAATAATTACTACCACTTCCCAGCAAATTTTATAGCAGCCGACTGTTTTTGTTTTTTTTTTTATAATTTTTACGTACATTGGTACCATTTAAAACCTAAACGGCTTAAAGGATTTCAACATAGGGGTATCATTAGATTATACTCCATAAGATAGTTATATAGACAATGTTTTTTTTAAATATCTCCCTAGTTCTCAGCAGTCGGGTCTTAACGATTACTAGTTGGCAATTACTACTAGATATTTTACGAGCCAGCCTTAATAAAGGATATAATTCCAGGAGCACTACACGGAGGTGGCCCACTCCACCGCGGTCCGGTTCCTGGACGGCAAGGAAGTGTACCTGGAGTTCTCCGGGAACCTCGTGCCTGTCACCAAGTCCGCCAGCCAACCGAACTTCATCTTTGAGGTATATTTGAAATTGGATCTTATAACTCTATATCTAAGGGTTATTTTACTTTGACGTTATTTTCTATTTCAAGGTTTACTTTTATAATAAATTGTATTTTAATACATACTATTTAATTTTGCCTCCTGAATTTCGTTTTCTTGTTTAAAATTCGACCTTAAACGCAATATATATTAAGGCGTTATTTTAGATTGATATTATTGATTTTTTTTTAGTAAATTTAATTGTAACATGACATAAATGTAACATAATACAATTTAACTTTCTTCCCATAAATATTTTCTTCAAAAGGGTCACAAAGTCCCTTCACATGGGTATTTTATACAAATTAATACTTCATTCTTAAAAAACCCTTTCGAAACGAGATTCTAAAAATAAAAAAATACGATCAGTGTCTGAACGAACTTAATGAAATTATTTTGAATTTTGAACATAATGAATTTGTTTTTGTTTTCAGGCATTCAAAGACAATAGAGTAGAGTTCACAGTGCGGGTGAAACACCACGAGGAAACTCCGGCCGGGCGGATCTACTTCATGAATGACCCCAAGGTAATGCTTTAAATAACCACAGGTTATTTAAGTAATAGTCCCTGGTAAGCCGAGCTTTACTTGGCATATAATTTTTGATGTTGGTATATCTATACTAATACTAATCTATACTAATATTATAAAGCTGAAGAGTTTGTTTGTTTGTTTGTTTGAACGCGCTAATCTTAGGAACTACTGGACCGATTTAAAAAAATATTTTTGTGTAAGATAGCCCATTTATCGAGGAAACTTATAGGCTATATAACACCACGCTATGATGAATAGGAGAAGAGCAGCAAAAAAAAAAATGTTCCAGAAACGGGAAAATTACGCGGGCGGAGCCGCCGGCGACTTCTAGTTTTTAATATTTATTGTTAACATTCTACTTAAAATCAAACTAAGATGCAGGCCACGAGGAATTAAAATAAAATCTCGGCGTTCATTGTTATGCCAACAAATGCCAAAAAATACTTGTCAAAATAAACAAATTGTCCACATCAATAATGCTATCAATATTCCAGGTCGGTAAAGGCGAACAGTCTCAAACACCAGCGTGTGTGTTAGACGTTCAGTTGCCAGAGAGGATCGCCCCACGAGCCGCTAAGAGCCACCTCGACTGTCTTAACTTGGACCAGTCTGGTAAGAAAGGGTTTATGTAGTGTAGAATGATGTGGAACCCTTTAAATACTGCTATTTAGTGATCGATACAAAGATCTGTGTTTGTAACTTGTCTATTTTTGTAAATACATAGTATGAACTTTGAATAAGTAGGTAAGATACAGTAGTCCCAAATTTTTGTTTTATATTACGATGTAACTAATAACAGTAAATATTAAAAAAAACCTCAAACAAAATTAAATTTACTTAATGTGGGGGAGGTGATTGTAGACTTTACCAGAAACCATAATAATAAGTATTGAAAAATGTTCTGTGTAAATCATATCTCAAATTTTCTTATAAAAACTTTCATGAAACCGTGATAGTAGCAATAGTAATAAATATTCATAAACACATCGACTTACTTGTAATAACCAAGGATCTAAATATTTAAATTATTAAAAATATCATTATATACATTTTCGTACAGGATTTGACGCGTTGAAAGACGAACTAAGCTTCCACTGGGGTGACCACAACAACAGTTCGGGCCCGGGATCGCTACCACGACAACACGATAAGCCACAAATTAACGGACATGTAAGATATAAAAATATTAATGCCCCAACTATTATAGCTGCTGTTTCTAGAAATTTCACTTTTTACTAGTGATTTATGAATTTCGATCTAATGTGGAAAGCATAAGGTTATTTGCCTACAATTACGTTGATTTCTCATCATTACAGGCTAAGACGATTGCAAATGGTGACGTAAAATACACGGAAAAGGACAAAGATGAAAAGGAGACCAAACCTCAAGGTAAATATACAATTTAACAGTTAAAGCTTCGCAAAAAGAAAGCATTCAATCGGCAATCTTAATCCCCACTCTCAGTCAAACGGCATAGAGCACGACAAAAGAATTAGTTTATAGTAATAGTTAGACTAACACATTATTATTTTTATTTCAGTTAACGGTGATTCCGTTCACGTTGACTCGAACAAAACTAAAGCTACCTTCGATTCAGATGAGGATAAAACGCCCATGAATACTTTAGAAAAGGGCAAAAAGAAACCAGAAGGTGGTTCTTTCCTTGGCGGTCTCGCGGATAAAGTAAAAAATGTTTTCAGCCATAGTGAAGATAAAGAGGATGATGTTAAAGAATCATCCCCTAAGCCCCAGCCTAAGCCTAGAGAAACTAAAGACAAATCACCCCCCAAACCTGCCCCAAGAATTATCAACGAAGATTTACTTGACAAAGTTGAAGACATGTTCAAGGATCTCCATTCTAAACCACACATTAAAGATGATGATGACATCAATAGTCAAGTGTATTCAACTAAACTCATTGTTGATGAAGAAGATAAGCCTCATAATTTACAGAAGATAACCGAAGAAGTTTATCACCAGTACGAACATATGCAACCGGTGGAAACACCATTGCATTGCAAAACTACAGACCCCTTCCAATTCTATGATGGTTGCTGTGAAGGAAGGTATAAGAAAGGCGAAAAACATACACACGATGAGACTTCGAACGTAACTGATAGAATCGAGCATGTCAAATTCGCTGCACATGAAAAACTTCAAGACATTACTGAAAGAGCAGAAAATGAGGCGAAGGATAGTCTTGAGAAAGTAGCGAAGGAAAAGGATAACATAAAACAAAAAAGTAATGAAGTAATCGAAGAACTGATTGAAAAATCAGAAAAAGTAGTACAAGACCTTCAAGATAAGAAAGAAAGCTTAAAAACAGATGTCGTAAATAAGGCCCAGAGTGCAGAAAATGCCGTCGGTAATAAAGTAGATGATTTAAAGAAGTCCGCTGAAAAGGCGAAAGAAGAAGTACATTCAGCAACTACTGATTTGAAAGATACAGCCAATGAGAAACTAGCTGACGCAAAATCATCAGCGCAAGAGAAATTGAAAGACGTTGCGCAAACAGCAGAAGGTGCTAAAGAATACGCAGAAAATAAAATTCAAGTATTAGATTTTATGGCACGAGAAAAGGCTGAGGAGTTAAAACTGAGAGGAGAAGACAAGTTAGCGGATGCCAAAGGTGCACTTGACAACGCTACGGGCAATCTCAAAGATGGAGCGAATGAGATTCAATCAGAAATCAAAGATGGTGCTAATGCTTTTGCAACTTCATTACATAATATGCAAGATGATATAAGTAACAAAGCCAGCGATTTCAAAACGGGTGTACAGAATAAAGTAGAAAATGTAAAAGATGCAACTAATGAAAAGTTACAAGACATGAAAGATGATTTGAGTAAAAAATCAAAAGACCTCAAGGAAGCCACTCAGAATAAAGTACATGATGTTCAGGACGGAATTAGTAATAAGGTCGGTGTCATAAAAGCAGGAGTCGAGAAAAACGTTGATGATGTCAAAGAAGCTACGAACGAGAAAATTAGTGAAATAAGTGATTCCATTGAAGATGTAAAAGGAAAAGCTAAAAAGAAGACTAAAGAAGGTAAAAACTTCTTTACCGGACTAGTACATAACATCTTTGGCGAGAAAGAGAAAATCGAAAATGATGTCAAAGACAAGGTTGCCGAAACTAAGGATGCCGCTAATGATCTCGCTCAACAAGCGTCAGCTACTAAAGATAACATTGAAAAAACGGTAGAAAAGAAACACGAAGAATTGAAAGAAGGTGCTGAAAATTTATTCCAAAGCGTACATGATAAACAAAGCGAAGTCGTTGACGCGGTTAGTAGTAAGAAAGATGAGGTCATAGGTGCTGTAAACAAAAAATCTGATGAAGTAAGAGAAACAATTGAAGATACTAAACAAGGGATAGAAAAGAAAGTTGAAAGTGCAAAAGATGAAGCGAAGAAAGCTAAGGACGCCGTTAAATTTGCAGCAGAAACAGAATTAGACAGGATACGACAAGAGGCTGAACACACTACGGACGAGATCAAACGAACCGCCGAAGAAAAACTAAACGCGGCTGCTAACAAAGAAGCCGAAATCGTAAGCGGAATAACGAACAAATGTGAAGAAATAAAGGAATCTGGGAAGGAAAAATTGCAAGAAGTCCAAAGCGCGGCGAGTGATAAAGTAAATGATTTACAGCGATCGTCGAAGCAGGCTTTCGATCACGCGCAAAACTCGACCTTGAGCGCTTTCGATAAGGTCGAAAGCTCGGCTAAGGATGCAGCGAGTGACGCGCAGAGCACATGGGAAGACCTGCAAAGCTCGACGAGAGATACATTCGCGGACTTAAAAGACGACGCGCATGGACTAGAAAGCTCCGCACAGGATACCTTACACAGCTTTCAGAGTTCCGCTGGGAATACTTTCGATAGCTTAGACGATTCTGTCAAAGAATTCGCTAGTACGACGCAAGGTGGCGTGCAAAGCGCTGGGGACAATGCAAAGGAACTATTTGGTGACGTCAAAGATACTTTTGAAGGGTTCCAATTATCGGCTGGTAATAAACTAGAGGATGTAAAGGGTGCAACTAAACAGAGATTGGAGGAAACTGGGGATCGGTTGGCGAGTGCAGGGGAAAACGTGAAGGAGAGCGTTAAGGAATCAGAGGCGGCGGTCGCCGACACGTTGGCGACCGAGGCGGATAAATTCACGAGCAGTTTGAACGATCTCGGGAACTCTGTGTTTGGATCATCGGGCAAAGGTTGGTGGATATTACAAATATTTATTACTAAAACTTTTTCTTTCCTTAGACTTCCTGCGTGGTTAATAGCGTGCAACTTTTTATTTTCTCTTTTTTATTTTTTTCTCTTTTATTTTTTTCTTTGGATCCTTTTAACATTTATTATATTGTGTATGTTTTACCTTTCTACTTGCGGTGTATCACTACTTAAAATAAGACTCATTAAAACATACTTTATGTATTATACAGAATTCTTGCATGTTTGTCAAAAGAAGTAATACTAAACAATGTACTAAACTTAATTATTTTATTGCAGAAATATTGTTTAGTCATCTCAAATTGGATTTAAAAAATAATGTTTTTTATTTTGCAGGTTTCATGAAAGATTCGAGCACTAAACTATTGGAGTCTGAAAAGGCACAGTCTTCGCCACACAAGAAAGGTTCAGGGTGCGTATAAATTCAATATAATTATTTAAAACATTGTAAAAACCCTTGCATTAAAGTATGTAAATAACTTATCACACCACGCACTCAACTAATGGAGGAAACCACATGCAAAAGGTGTCAGTCACTTGTTTGGGAATTAATCGATTTTAAAAGCGAATTATTTTTTATTGTTTTATATTGATATCTTATTAAAATCATTTTGTTTGGGTAATGTCTTTAAAAATTATATTTTCTAAACAAGGCATGGAATTTTGTTTTGTAATTCAATGATTTAGTACATTTAAGTTGGTCAATATATCACAGAATCATAAAAGAGGACTTTAGCACGTAAGGTACAAGTTTTTTTTAGATTTGTTCACCTTATAAAATCGATTCAATCCCTAAACTAAATCAAAATCATTCACTGAAAATCAATCGTTCAATTCAATTCAATCTCTCCTTGCAATCACAGAAAATATTCGTTGACAGAAATACTATAGACGATGTTAATAAATCAATTTTATTTTCAACTTATTTGGCAAATAAAAATAGATTTCTCATGTACCTACATTGATAGAAAATTGTTTTTGTTGTCTTAAAGTACCTATCAAAGTTTTAATACCTTACTTTTTTACTTGAACTGAAAAAAGAATATCGTAAATTCGTCTGTAGTGTTTTCTGTCAATGTAAATGTCACAAGCTGTTAACCTCACGCACGCATTACAGAATACCGAAGCTTAAGCGGAAGAAATAAGCTGACGAACGAGCGACTACGAACGATGTATGATATAGTTGATTAGTTTTACCTATTTATTACTACTTACTAATGTTTACTACGAAACTTTTATTTTACTACTTTGTTTTTTATACTTTACGAATGTGAGTGCTTGGTGTATAGAATTTGTTTGCATTTTAAAACTTTTAAGTACGTATCCGTACGTTAAGTTAACGTACGCGTACGTCTTTCAACGAATATTAGTACCTGTGTTGACTTTTGGTGAATATAATATATTACATTATTAGTAAAATAATCGTTTCGTCTGTATGTAGAAAACACTGTAAGTAACAACACGTTACCCAGTGATAACGATTAAGGTTAATTTTAACAATAAAATCGAATTGAAATCATGTTTTAATAGAGTCAGTATTGACTATGTTGTAATGACGATTATTATTTTAGATTTCCAAGAAATCAAATTCACTTAACAGATTATTTAGTTTTTTGACAATTTTGACAGTTTTGACATTTTGAATATAATTATGAAGCATGGATATTTGACTTTTGTATAATCGGTATGCAAGTTCAATCATGTCTATAATCTTGCCTAGATTATTGTTTATTTTTTTATTTGAAAGTTTTAAACAAATCGATGTTTTAATTAATTTAACGCTTTAGACTTCGTTGTACAAAAGATTAATTTTAATAATATATTAACGGTTTTTAAATTGTATCGATGTAACTTTAAATCGGATTATTTGCATTTTTATATAATATAAATTTAGTTATTTATTAAGTAGATGCTATATTAATGTTTGTGTTGCATAATTTATTCTATTTTAACTGTGTTTTCTTTATAAAGTTTACACCGCTTTGTACATTGTACGGATACGTGTGAGTGCGCACGTACTGTTGCGTGCGCGCACGTTAGTTCGATCTTATTTTGCATAGCCTTTTACTGACGTCATAGATCTGCTAGGTTATTTATTTTTAAACTTATCGTTCGTATAACGATTTATTTAACGCGTAAGATTGTATTGAACTACTTTGTCACAAAAGGACATTTAAATATAAATATCTAATCGAGTTGAGCACTTTATTAGCTGTTCATCTCATCGAATCGAAATTGAAATGCACAATTTTTGTATTGTAATGTGCTATACGATAAGTGAAGTCATTGCATGTTGCAAATGTGCTTTTAAGTGCTAAGTTGCTTGTGATGTCTCTGTAAGTTGTTAAGATATTATACGAAAATGTTCTCCATTATGATTTGGTTTTTATTTTGCTTTTTACCAAAAACTGTTTCATGCTTATCGATGTTTTATGAATATCATTTTGAAATTATGCTATTTTTGAGGAGTGGATTCAGTTAAAGTTTTTAAGTTCAACAGTAAATTTCTGAAATAAGTTATATTAAAATTATTGGTAAAAATGCAAGGCTTTTGTTTTAAAGAAATAACTTTGAACAGATTTTTTTGTACAAGAATTTATAACTTTTCTCCACTATATACTTTTTAACATCTTTTAAAGAAGTAAGTGGCGCCACTGTAGCCTTAGAGGTGAGGGTAGCACTGGAAAATAAGCCCCTTATAATATATAATAAGGTTTATTATCGTATAATTCATACACACAATTGCAAACAGTAACAGCCATTTCCCTTGTCAAATCATTAGGTTAATGGCATGTGATTCTAAAATGTTTCTTTAAGCATGGTAAATGTATCACGAATGAACATTATAAGACATATGTGACTAAGATTGTCTCAGAATCGTTCCATCATTCCACTCCGGTATGCACACGGCTTTGATCAGCATCTTGCACAAGCTTTCGGTAAGTTTATTTTGCTGCAGTTATTGAAAAGTGGTCGATTTACTCTTTCGATTTAGCCATTCGACTTAGGACAAAACTGAAATGTTTTTTGGACTTTTTATACACATTGCTGCGTGTTTGTCAACTTATTCTATTGTTAAGTTGAAAAGTGTAGATCATACTACTGAACGTATTGCACAAACATGGACCTAGGTAACCTAGGTTATCGATGCTACATATTTAGGATACGTGTTGTACATAAAGCTCTTATTACTTATGCTATTTAAAAAGAGTAAGAAAAGAAGCATTTAGCGGGACAGCACATATTTATCATAACCTGCTAACAATGCTATTCCCGGGAATCGAATCTTAAATCCTACTGGCTGACCTGTTTTAAAATTTAGTCCAATTCAGTTAACTTGACTCATCGCCTAAAACGAATTAGCCTGCTAGACTGTGCGAATACTTTTACTTATTTTTATTTAATTCACTAGACGTATTGTATGAAGTTATGAATCTAAAACGGCATGTTAGTAAATTTCTCAAAATTTTAATATTTTTTTTTTATCGTCTAATCTTTATGTTCACAGTTTCTTCTCCAAATTACGCCGGAATCCTTGAAAATGGCGCTAACATCACTGCTTCAACTGATTTATATTTTATAGAACAGAAGATGCTGATTGGAAAGAAATTAACCTTGAGTGGATAATATAAATAGTAAAATTCAGGACACAATCAAACTCAATGTCATTTTAATGATGCAAAATATTTATTATTTTTATAAAACCTAACAAGTGCAGTCCGATTCATTTGAGTGTAAAGATGAATACCTAAAATGTAATAGATCTTTAATACTTGGCGCCCGAATTTGAATTCTGTTACCATTATAATAAGATGTAAAATCTACCATCTGAATTAAATTGATTCAAATTAATCATAAACGGTAATAAATTATAGAAAAGCGTTGCCATAGGCGACCTACTTTAAGTTTGAGAAACTTATGTCGCTGATTATACTAGAGTAACATAGCGGACCCCAGTTGCTAACTTCCCTACGTTGAAGACTTGTTAAGAAAATGCCATGTAATGTAAAATCTATAGATTTCCTTCCATTTAAATTAGAAACACGTGGCTATAGATGTAGCATTATTTTTACCCGCCTAAGGTAATGTTTGTATGAGTTGTTTAGGTTTGATCTGAGTAAAGTTAATAGGTGCTTTGTGACCGAGTGTCTTTGTTGGCATTGAATGCAGTGCTGTGACGAACGCACGGAAAATCAGCTATCTTTAATTTTTTAATAAAAAATACAACAAAGTTACTGTAAATGAAAAGATAGTGTGAGAAGACAAAAAAGTAGGTCAGTAAAATGTATATTACGTCACTGCATTGTTATTAAAAATAAGTTAATGTTCCCAATTCGTCACAAAAGTCACGTTATATAATCCTTTATGCACCTTTGAGTATAAGATTTACCTTTTTATATTATCGTTTAACTATTTTGCTATTATGTTTATATAAAATAAAAATATCTACAATTTTCTACATGTGTTCAACACTGAGTGTAGATAATTATGTATGAATTGGTTCGTTTATTGATGCATTTTTATAAATGTGGGTTGTTGAAAAGTTTATTAAAAAACTTTTATCTTTAACTATTTTTCATGTGACTAATATTTCTAAAATGTATGTTAATTAAAAATGTTACTAATATTGGATATAATCGAGGCGAGGACCTCTCTAAATTAAAATTTAGACGTTTCGTTGTTAACAATGTGACATTACTTTAATTCTGAAAGTACTGTGATGCCAAAATAAAATGAAAATTATGTAAAAGTTGAGAATACTTCTGTTAATTTATTAATAGAGTTTATCTTCTCTTTATTTATTGCTTTTTAGTAATAAATATTAATGTGTAAATATTGTGTTTTATTTTTGTATGAATCCTTGGACTATTATAAGTTAACGAGCTGACAGTGTCACCATCCCCTGTCGCCAAAAGACATTATCACCAACCTCGAGTAGGACTACAGGGGGATTGTAAGTAGGTCATGTAATCAGAGATCTCATATACAGGGTTAATTTTAATTAGCGCATCACCCTTTGCAGGCAGCTTCTCCACATCCATCCCAACAACATTTGTTCTACCACTTTTTGAAATTAATAGATTTAAAAATTTTAGTTTTCCCATACAAAATTAATGTGTTACCTCTGAACTAGCATTACTCTGCGCATAGATACGCCACGCACCGTGCCTAGGCAAAATACTACAAGGCCAGCGGGGCGCGGGCTGCGGGGCGGCGACGATACACTCAAATGCCTGCTATACACTCTCGGCCGTGATCGACAATCGTTGTTTGCCTGTGATCGGTAATGATCATTGTACAAGAATCCACACTGTCGTCCGTGATCATTTATTGAGCGGCAAGCTTGCGTGATGGAATTAGCTGCAGCTACCATTCATTTAATTTCATTGTACAATCATAATATCAATGTTGTTGAACAAACAGTCATGAAAAATAACAGGAAGAAGAGAATTATGATGGAGTTTTAGCATTCTTGTAACAGAACAAAGCAAAAATACCTACTATACAGACAAATTATCCTGCGTTGAATTGAATAATCGGAGATAATGTGTACGCGCGAACACAACTACAACG
>LGAG01000787.1:8164-28603 GCA_001278395.1 Lerema accius
TAACGGACCTGAGACAGACAGATGTAATGGCAATAAACTTAGAGCGATCAATAGGAAGAACCTTCGTGGAAGTCACGTGTCCTTCCTTGTCGTCAACCCACGTATATCTATCTGTGACACAGCGGACCTTCTAACCTGGTTGAGATCATACTCCATTTCTGCGGACCTACTATACACAGACCACTTTATCTCGGAGTTAACCTTTACTTATACATTCGTCGGTATGCGCTTGATATCTAGGTAATAGGTACTTTTACTTTTGTGGAGTTTAGGTATTTAATTAATTAATACTAATGAACCCCTACTTACCTGGGAAGCGAAGTAATTAATGTAATAATTTACGTTTATCAATGAATTATTTTTTTCTGAATATTTTGTGCATGGCACTCCCGATCACTATTTTGAAAATATAAAACCGTAAGTAATTAGGGTTGAACAACACATTTTTTTTCATATTTTTTTGGTTCAAATCTTATAATGTTTTTTAATAGTTTTATTAGGTTTATAATTTTATAATTAAATATAATTAATACCTATAGTTGTTTGTAACTACGACAACATAATCCTCTATTTGAGTTATAAAATATTGTTTTCCCTTTGTGTCATTGATAAATTATTTCTCACTATTGAGATTAAATTATTCTATTACAATTAATAAGTTGAATATGAATCCAACTCACATTTTGTGCGTCATCAATAAATATAACGAGATGAATAATAATTATCTAGAGCAAACATGAGCTCTACCTACATAAATTGACCTTAATATAACAGCAGCATTGTATAAAATAATTATAGGTTTAAACAGTAAGCAACTAGAGAACTGTCGTTCTAAATATTTTAATTTTGTGGTAATGAATGACATAAGCATTATTTACTGACGAATATAAGTCTGACATCACGTTATCGCCACCAATTTAAAATGATCTCCCTCCTCCCCTCCTTTATTGGTGATTTATGAGTACGGGACGCAGTAACGGGAACATCCCGAGGTCTTGCTTAACCAGTCGTTACGTATAACTGCATTCCTATAAATAGATTTGAGGTGGATGATGTCAGGTGGTCAAGCGAATACCGACCAATTGCTGAGGTGTAAGCTGAGGTGTAAGCGGTCATCCGAATAGGAATTCGACCGTAAAGAAAATGATAATTTCTTGTTTTTACAATTTTATTTTCATGTTATGCAAATTACGTTCTGCTTACAATTACTTCTGAAGTTGAGATGTCCTTTTATGGCAATGACATACTTCGTACTTGAGTCATGCGTATCGTAAGTATTACGTATCTCATGTGTTGTTGTGTGTTTAAGTTGATCTAATATTGATTTAGAGCTGGTGATTCAAGTTGGTAACTATGTAATATTAGTTGTATGTAATGTAATTTATTATTTGGTATGTACTTTCCATGTGTTCAGTTTTTCTATGTATTTTGGTATATGACCAAATTAAAAATAATACAGTCTCAAGTTATATGTTGAAAGTAAATGAGTTAAATGTGTATTGGTGTAAATATGGGGGATAAATGATTAAAAATTTATTATAAATAAAATATTTATTATATACATTAAATTATTGTTCAAAACAATTTTAATCGTAATAAAACTTCTGTTATTGAAGCCGACATAATTCACGTTTGGAGTTAACAGATATATCCAAACCTTATAAATACATAAAGAATGTCTATAAAGATCAGCCTTTACTAAATTCAGATCTTGCTCTCGACGGAAATAGTTGGAATCACACGGAATGTATTGATCAATACAGATGCCTTCCATTTAGTTTTACGTGTCACGATCAGGATTTGTTAAATCATGCAATCTGTTAATAGTTAGAAAGCAGGTCCATTTCAATACAAATTATAGGAATCATTAATGTTACAAAAGTAACGCGACATAATAATGGCATGTACTATGTTGCAGTGCAACTGCGTCTAATTGACAACATTTAGTGGTGGTCTTCGATCTCCTGCTCTTGTTCTTCGTCGAACTCGGCGTCCTCGTCGGCCGTGGCCTCCTGGTACTGCTGGTACTCGGACACCAGGTCGTTCATGTTACTCTCGGCTTCCGTGAACTCCATCTCGTCCATACCCTCGCCAGTGTACCAATGCAAGAAGGCCTTGCGCCTGAACATAGCGGTGAACTGTTCCGAGATGCGCTTGAACAGCTCCTGGATGGCGGTGGAGTTGCCGATGAAGGTGGCGGCCATCTTGAGACCGCGAGGAGGAATGTCGCACACGGCAGTCTTCACGTTGTTGGGGATCCATTCGACGAAGTACGACGAGTTCTTGTTCTGGATGTTGAGCATCTGCTCGTCGACCTCCTTCATGGACATGCGTCCTCTGAAGATGGCGGCGACGGTGAGGTAGCGGCCGTGGCGCGGGTCACAGGCCGCCATCATGTTCTTGGCGTCAAACATTTGTTGTGTGAGCTCTGGGACTGTGAGGGCACGGTATTGTCTGCTGCCGCGGGAGGTAAGGGGAGCGAAGCCAGGCATGAAGAAGTGCAGACGAGGGAATGGAACCATGTTGACAGCTAGTTTCCTAAGATCTGCGTTAAGTTGACCGGGGAACCTGAGGCAAGTTGTGACACCAGACATTGTGAGGGAGACTAAGTGGTTGAGATCGCCATAGGTGGGTGTGGATAATTTGAGCGTGCGGAAGCAGATGTCGTACAGGGCCTCGTTGTCGATACAGTAGGTTTCGTCGGTGTTTTCTACGAGCTGGTGGACTGAGAGTGTAGCGTTGTATGGTTCTACTACTGTGTCTGATACTTTGGGCGAGGGGACAACTGAGTAAGTGTTCATGATTCTGTCAGGGTACTCTTCACGGATCTTTGAGATAAGGAGTGTTCCCATACCGGAGCCAGTTCCACCACCGAGAGAGTGTGTAAGTTGGAAGCCCTGGAGACAGTCACATGATTCGGATTCTTTGCGTACTACATCAAGAACGGAGTCGACGAGTTCAGCGCCCTCTGTGTAATGACCTTTAGCCCAGTTGTTTCCAGCGCCAGATTGACCGAAGACGAAGTTATCGGGGCGGAAGATTTGTCCAAAAGGTCCAGAGCGTACAGAGTCCATGGTGCCGGGTTCGAGGTCGACAAGAATAGCGCGCGGTACGTATTTGCCACCGGAAGCTTCATTGTAATAAACGTTGATGCGCTCCAGCTGCAGGTCGGAGTCTCCATGGTAGGCGCCGGTGGGGTCGATGCCGTGCTCGTCGGAGATGATCTCCCAGAACTGTAAAAGAAAGAAAGTCCGTTAGTCGGAATGGCACAAGTACGCTGAAAGCGCACACGATTAAAATACCTGCACGAAAGCTCTCTCGGATGTCGGAGTGATCCGGCGCCGCTACTTTCAAACCGGTTTTATGAATAGAGCTACACATAACATAGTGACTGACACTGATTCTTATAACTATGCGTTACGAGTTCTATTGGAATTGAAATGAAACGTAGCTACATAAAAAATGAACTATTGTGACGTGACTTATGACAGGCCTTGTCTATAACAATGGAGCTCAATGAACCATAGTGTAAATGCTTGACAGGATACGTAATAAATGTTTAATAAGTACTACAGCTTCAGAGTGAATTACGCAAGTCTCCGTGGGTTACAGAGGCGTACAATAAGTCTCCTTGGCGACGGACGACGCCCACGTCCCGTCCGTATTCGGCTTATCTCTCCATATAAGTAGAGAACGTAATGTACAAGCCGTTTAACCAAGATATTAGCATTCGAATGCCGCGGCTTTTCGATTCTCCTTAAAACCCTGGCCTGATTGTTAAATAATTCGCCATATGGCCGGCAACTAAACCGTAACTACTGTTGATGACTTCTGATAATGGAATAAATTGTATCATACGCTTTTGTGTTCTCGTGTAGAACATACCTTGGTATGATCCTTGAGAGTAAATAAAGACCGTAAGTACTAGCAACTTATCGAAGATCATTAAAATTCATTGGTACTTGCAGAACGATTGGTATGATGTCATCCTTTAAGTTGTAGGTGTACTTGTGTGGGTAAGGCGAGCGTGCCACGCCTGACGACGCCATATACGATAAGTGACTAATATGGACGACGGCTTGTGGTTCAGGGATTCGAGATTCGAAGAATCAGAGAGTATTGCTAATCAAATGAGTATATTTAGCATTCAGCACTCATAAGAGTACTTGTAATACGGCACTTGTATCAGAAGATAATATTTTCAGAATTCGAGGGATCGTAATTTTTAATAACAAAAAGTGAAAGGCGATCGGGTGATGTTCGATCGTTGCGCTAAAGGTTGCTTTCTTAGCCGTAACTAGATAAGAGAAGGTAGACGAGATGAAAGTGGCGTGTGAACGGAACGTACCACTTGCAGGGGAAACCATGATTTCACACAATGGACGGTGAGTGCATGTTTCACTTGCGCTAGTTGCGAAATCTGAATACAGCTAAATAATTCATGGGTTAATTGTGAGGTCGGGATCTAACGGCGCGGCGCTCGAGTTCGGTTTGCAATACACTCGGCGCTATGGCACTCTGATGGTGGTTATTTATAAGCGAGCCGAGCCGACGACCGTAGGTTCAATGCTCCCGCTAATCTATCCGGCATTTCTAACACCAAACGTAGAAATATGATAAGACAAATAATGTCTTCGACGACACAATCATACCTAACTACTGAACGTGTTTCTAGTACGAATGAATCACGTTTTCTATATTCAAACGTACGTGATCATCAGAGTAGAAAATCTAGTTGAAATCATCACGCGTTTTTGGCCTCTTTTGTCTAGGTCTGTGATCATTCGGTGAAATTGAGTGTAACAACATGTTTAACAAAACGTCATGTTTCGTTGCTTCGAGTTTTGACTGTTATGTATTGAATGTATTCGTCACAATAATTCTCAGTATATTGTCAACTAAAAATTTGTTGACACAGCTTGTTTACGTACGTGTAATACTTTAAATTAACTTGTGTCTTTCCACGAAGAAATTCCAAGGCGAGTTTTTAATGATTCATGAGTGACTAACAACCGATTGGTGGAAGCGTAAATAGAATTTTAAGATATAATGGAGTCTACATGATATGCCCATCTGCAACCCATTTTAAAAACAAAAACAGCCTGTCAGAGTCAAATGTTGTTTTATAACATAAATAATGCTTAAATGAAAGAATCGGTTCAGTAATTTCTGAGGTTAGTGAAACAAATAGTCTCACATTCCTTCTACATATTATTGAGTATAGATTTCATTTTACGGACTTGTTCTGAGCGAATTGTCCTAGATTATACCCAAGAGTTAATAGGAATTAATATTACGGTACTCGAAGATGATGACTCTCGATCTCGTGGATTTAATTCAAGACAATTGCCTTTTGTTTCGATCATGTACTTGGATTCATTTGATTGATATTGCGGCCTATTCGGAGATGCAATATAGATTGAGGAAGTTGATCCAGACTTTGTAATCTCTTAAATTGATCAATGGGCTTGACAATTTAGACGTTTAAGGATAAGGACAATATTTTTATGTATCAAGTTTAATTAAGTTATCATTGTAATGTCAATTGTCGACATGGAGTAAGTAATAAATTGGAGAAAGTTTAAACTTAATTAGCAGCTAGATTGGTATCAGAACAACCAATAGAGCGGACGCAAGATAATTGCATGTAATTTATTCACAGTCAGTACTGTTGGAAATTTCACCGCTTTATTTGATAAGAAAGCCGGTAATTATGGCTAATTTGCAAGACAATTACTAGTGTCGAGTTTTCAGACTTTCCAAAACGATAGACAGATGTTTTGTTGTTTCATGACGTAAAGGTTGACTTATCGCAACCGGTTCTTTATAGAGGTCACAAGAATATTAAAATGTAACATGTTTATTAATAATATTTACTGTAAAACATTTAGTAACCCGTGTGCTGTGGATTTGTAGATGATTATATCAAGTTTAGATGATGTTGTGAGCCTTGTTTAAGCGCTAACAAGGTAAAGGTGAGGCAGTTCTGAGCTCATTGCTCGTTTTAGAATATCTATTACTAAGTAAACAGCTACATAAATTATACCGTCGACAGGAAAAATTGTCCTACCAAGGGAATAAAATGACGTACATACCACGAACTGATTCTTATTCAAATTATGTACTTTAACTCTTATTTACGTACTCGTATACATCTTAAAATAAAGCTTCTATTAATTTTAGTATATAATTCCATGTGAGCTCCATTCAATACACCAGAGTATATATTTCATACTCGTAACATAATTAAAAAAATACATCGGTAAAAAGTTATTGGTGCGTGTCGTTCGGGGGTGCGGCGCGGTCGTTGTGCCAACCCTATAACTGACATTTGACAACGGGAAGGTGGGTCGCGCCGCGCGTGAAATTTTTTCTATCCAGCCTAATTTTAAACTAGTGAACGGCACTATGCAACAGCACCCCATTTTTTTTATTAATTCTTATAAGAATTTTTCATACATTTATATGGATGATTATGTTCTCAATTTGATGGTCATTCAGCTCATTGCGTGACGTGATAACGTAGACCGTTAACAGTACTCACGTACACCGGCCTCTATTTTGTTTTCTACAATTACATTTAAAAAAAACCTGAAAAAAAAATTTGCTACTCACTTTAGCTCCAATCTGGTTGCCGCACTGACCGGCCTGGATGTGCACGATTTCCCTCATTTTGTATTATTTAATTGAAATAAATTACTTAAACACTAGATACGCGACTCTCGCACAACACTGCTCGCAGATTTGATCAGCCGGCCGGGCTTGTCAGGTTTTTTGAGGGCACCGTCGCCTCCGCGTTGCGTCTAGAGCGCGCGCTGTGATTGGTCGGCCATCTTGCATTCCGTAGCTAACTTCGCTCCGTACAGACTTGGCGCGCCGAAATGAAGTACGATTTTCTATATATGGCTATGCGTTACCACTGCAGTATTCTGTGTTTTTATCTCGTTTTCAGTATTTACTGAAGGGTGAGGCTGAGTGTTGCATTAAGGCGATTTTTTTTACAGTTTGGTTCCCTTTTGATTGCTTCGGTTTGAGTTCACGCATATTTTTAGACGTTACTCGCGTTTAAGCTGTTTTCATTATGTTAAGAGCCCCTACACGCACCACACACCCCTTATAATAACTAGATCACCCCTTGGGATACTTTTTATTCTATTACTAGACGATGCCCGCGGCTCCGCCCGCGCAAAAGTCGATAAACAAAATATTGATTTTATCCCAAGGGAACCTATAGTCGGGATAAAATGTATCCTATGTCCTATTCCTGGATGCAACCTATCTGTGTACCAAGTTTCAGCTTAATCCGTTCAACGGTTAGAGCGTGAAGAAGGGACAAACATCCAAACATCCAAATATCCAAACATCCAAACATCCAAATATCCAAACATCCTTACAAACTTTCACATTTATAATATTAGTAGGATATTGGGGTAGGCATAAGTATTCAAGGTTTATGATAAAAGTAGGATACAATCACGCTATTCATATTAAACCTAGCATAATATAATCTGAAGGGCACTTACTACTAAATAGCTGTTTGACAAACACTACTTACAGTACCTACTTTATACACTTATTATGTTCATTTAAATTTTATGTGGCCATTTGCTTAATAACTTTCCCAGAATAAAATCTGAAGGACGTCAGATAAAAACAATCGTTCATTGATAATTTTGAAGACATAATAGATAATACTTATGATTATTGCAACTAAATAATTGTTTTTTTTGTATACTACAGTGTTTAAAGTTTGTATTGTAGTTTTAAAATTACGCTATCAAAAATAATTTTAAAACAATTTTTAGGTACTTAACTATTTGAAATTTTAACGTTTATTTATAACTGATACAGTAAACTGTATACAGTATGTAATGGAGTGGAGATTGACAAGTGATTTGCCGTGGTTCTGTCTTGTATGTACTATACATTTTATTTATTTATTTTGGTTCATATAGTTTGGTTTTTGAATTCTTTTGTATTGTTCATTTATCAAAATGTTCAAAAATTCCTAATACAGTGAATTGACATGTCTGTTCCTGGCACGTTTTAAAATGTGGCTTGATCAGGTTAAAACAGTGCGATTTCAAATTTTTTTTGTATTAAAGATGACTTATCTGAGAGTGTTTTAAAACATATTTGATAAAACCGTTTAAAAGTTGTAGGGAATAGGGAAGAATAGCTGAATATACTCTAGTAATCTCAAAAAAAGCGCACTGAAAGAGAATATTGATGTCTTTATCGAGATTGTTTTTAGCTTCGTTTGATGATAAATAGTGTCGAGGTTTTTTATTTTTAATTTAATATTATTTATTGCTTAAAAAGGAATATTGTAATTCGACAACCCTAGCGAACTGCCGTGTGCCAACTGGGTCGAATAATAATAATTCCCTTCCGGTCGTTAAGTTGGTAGTGTAATTATTTTGACGTTTTAGTAGGCAAAATACATTTTGAATGTTTACTATAACAATGCCAATTATTTATTCTAGTAGTAAAATAACCTCAAAATCACTCTCCACCGCGCGCGATTTTTCACTATTCTCGTTAAATGTAATTAATTCGATCCTTTAGCTATATATAATATAATTTAATTTTAAATGTAGACGATAGATTCGAAACTACAACGCCAAACTGTATCCCCCGATTTTATCATTAGGTTTTTAGGATTGCCCCCATATGGTAGCAAATTCAAAGTCGTATTCACAGCACAAAAATAATGGCATCCTACTATAGCCACGCCCAGCAGTGGGCGATAGTGGGTCATATCATTACCACAATAGTCCACAGATTACCTTCACCTTGACAACAGATAAAAAACATTATGTCATCTGCACAGATTATTCACGTATTGTTGTCCAACGCAAGACATTTTTTGTTGTCCTCATAAGGGGCCTTTCAAGTATATCGAACAAGTATTTATGTATTGTTTAACATTATGAGTTACGGTCTAATTTTGATCATAGAATAGGTACCTTCGTTAAAAAAAAATTACACATAGTTCAACAATAGGATTATTATTTTAAGTACCTATTATAGAGAGAGATCGATAACAGAAATTTAATTACGGCATTTCAAAGTATGCCTCGCCGGGAATCGAACCCAGGACGCTTTGAACCGCAATCCTTACTGTTAGGTAAGTACAGCAAGACGTAAAATTGTTTACTTTTTAAATCACGACGAAAAAAACCAGTTTATAGTTTATACGTTGTGTTCGATTTATGTATTAAAATTATTATTTATTATACTTATTCCATTTCTAAGTTGCGTTGCATCTGTGTAAATTTCTGCGAATTATGTTATGAGGAAAATTTACTATGTCATGGTAATTGACCTACATTGTTTAGTTGAAAATTATAACAAATAATGACAAATATACAATATGTAGAATAACCGAAGAATTACAATTTAGGTTGAAACAGGAAAATTAAAAATATAGGTACAATTTTTGTTTGACCAGTGATCGTCAAACTTATTAATAATAATAAAAAAAATGCAAATATTATTATATTAGAAGTCAGAATAATTATTGTTCTTATATTAAACGAATATATTATGTATTAGTCCAGAAACTTCAATCTGATTACTCATAAATGTCAATCGTTACTTGCTATTTCCATAGCAAATATGTTTTAGGTTCAATTTTTCTAAGATGAGCATTAATTGCACAAGTTAACATTCCGTTGTTATTTATCATGAAAATGAGTAGCTAACCGCATGTCGTGTCAAGGGGAAGGTAGTTCGCATCTAATTTAAACCTTAACCCATTGTAATAAGTGCCAGTATTGTTGAGCAGTACTAAACCTCAAGACCTATCTTTGTTTTTATTATAAACTTATGACTTAATTATTGTTTGTTAATTCAATACAATGCATACTTTGTGAAACCATATTGCCTATAATTTTTATGTAAATGGTCGACAAAAAGTCAATGTAGGCGACAATATGGTCGTTTTTAAAAGACCATAGTATCACAAAAGATGAAGCTTGCCGTGGCAATGGGTCGCCACACTATACTAAGGTATAGTGTATGGAATATAACTATATTACTGAAGTCACAAATGAAAATAAGAAAATAATTAAGTTGTGGCAACTTGAAATTAATATCGAGTTTTTAAATTAAATGTAAATAAATGTTTAATAAATAAAGTCACCATTTACTGTAAGAAATTCGTAATACTCATTTTTTTTAATTATTTTACATTTAGTTTCTATTTTAATCTTGTCTGTTATGCTTACTACATAATATACAAATACCTACGATGTCTCACATTTACTATGCGTCCCGTGACGGCTCACTTTGTTAAAAAAACGTATTTCAAAAAAGCTCTCTCAAGTACCGTAAGCTTACAAAAGCTTGTAAGAAGAGCTTGCGAGTAATTCGCAGAGCTTCAAAGCCCTATTTGGAAGCGACCAAATTTTGAAGCAATTATACGGTGTTACCACATCGAGTTTTTTTTAAGAAACGTGACTGAGTTTTTAATGCGTTAAAAATAAAGGTGAAAAATGTTTACATTATTTAATCCTCCAATTTTTTTTTATTTCTCCTCTCCTATTCATCTTAGAGTGGTCTTGTATAGCCTATAGTAGGTATAGCCTTCCTCGACAAATGAACAATCTTACACTAAAAAAGGAAAAAGTCAACCCCCCCTCCTACTTTTCAGCACCTGATTTTTTAGATTTCTTTTAATGATTAGATACTAATCCGAGTTTGTAAGTGATTTACTGGCAACGCTGATTAATATGGTCTTTATATTGAAGAATTTTTATACTCAGTTTGAAGCAATTGTGGTAGGTCATGGCCTAACTCACGTCCTAATTGGCCACGAGACGTGTTAAATGATATTTATTAATGATCCAGACCACACTCAGTTACCATACAGAATTACAGACTTGGCAACTTTTACTCAACTTGGGCGTTAAAAGTATTTTTAGTGCACGCGACATCGCGAGGAGAGTAATTTTTGACCGTATGTATGTATGTCCATTTTATTGTGGGCTCTGCAGCATAACGACTTGACTCATTCCAGCTATAGGTAAGTTTATTTGTTACAGTTTCACGTGAAAACTATTCATCATACCAATCATCATGAAACTTTGTGCACATTATACATTCTTGGAGAGATTAAAAGTAACATTAGAATACTTTTTAATAAAAGAAAAAATTGCGAGTAAAGTCGCGGGTAAAAGCTAATAGGCAACACATTTAACGCGGCCCTTTGGGGCCCCCTTGAGGCCCTGGGCCCTTGGCATTTTGCTTCCATCCTATTACACCACTAAACCACGGTCAGAGTTACACAGACTTCGGAACTTTCACAGTTCGCCTTGTTCCCCCGCGTGGGCGTGGGTTGCAAGTACAATTAAGTTTCCTGCAAAATAACAAGTCCTATTACTAAATGCAAGTCTATGTTGCATCATTTCATTAATACTATTAATTCTAGCCCAGAGGTTCTCAAACTTTACCTCTCATAGACTAGTTTAAAATTTTTGTCATACCGGTGGACTCACCTATGTAACGCATCGTAACATCTTACAAGACCCATCCTAACTAAATTGCGTTACGCAATACTTAAACGACCCCTACAGGTCAATTTTACCTTGTCTCTATGTATAGTCGCTTATAACTAGTGTTGCCAGACATCCTGATTTTTTATGATTAGGTGTCCCGCGCGGGACACGATTTCTTCTGCGATTTTTTCGGGATTTTACAACTACTTTTGACTTTGATTATGTTTTTTTTATAAGAAGACAGCCTTTATTGTAACGTAACCCTAATGAGTAACGACCAAATTCCAGTAAGTACCTAACGATAGGACTAACCACATAATTATAAAAAAATCGAACTAGTAGGTAATCATTAAAAGAAAAACAAAAAAAAGACAAGTTCTGAAAAGTATTGCGTAACAAAACTTCTGAATTTATACTTTTTTTACTATGTCCCGCTTTCGACATAAGAAGTCCTGCTTTTGTTCGCAAAAAAAATTTAAAAAATCTGGCAACGCTGCTTACAACTCTGTAAATACGACGTTTTTCCTCAAAGCTACGAGTATGACTATAAGTTTCAACTTGCTACATGTTGTAGCGACCTGAATATGTCGCGATTTCTTTACCAAAATTAGTAAGTTGTTTCTGGCAATACTTGCTACTCAAAGTAATCTCGACTTAAATATAATTATATAACGTCCAAAATCGCGTAACCTTGGAGTATTTAAAGGAGAAACTTCTGCAAAACGAATTAAATTAATATTTTTTTTTTCGTTTTATTGCATGGGAGATATATTTTGGAGGTGCACGAACTTTACCGCAGTCGGTCCTCTGGTCAGGCTAAATGCGCATTGCAGATATCAGATAAAATATCTAGACCTCCTTGCAGGCAACCATTCATAAGAATACTCAGCCGGACGTCCAAATTCAATTTGGAATCAGTTTCTAAGGAACTACTTTTAATGAACGTCAAAAATAACATTGCAGTAAAAGTTACTAAAGTCTCGATAGACAATACTTATAATTTCATCGGCTTTATGAAAGATAAATATATCATAATTACTTAAGCCTAAGTAAGCTAGTGTGTCGGTCAGGAAAACAAAATATAAAAAAAAAAAAATTTAAGGGCGACTGCTAAGTGCTAGTCAGCTTGGAGAGTTATAAATATTTCTGCTCTTCGAAAATGTTTCGTTTAAAGCCCCAACTTCCCCTAATATGGCAATTGGATCAGCTAGTTACGTGTCCTGTCCCCAGTGTCCCCAATAAAGGTCCTTGCACCAATGCATTGGGAAACGACTGCCAGGACACGAAAATCGATGGCAGCTTTCGTGGAAACCGAATCGCGCATGCTCGCATATTTTATTAGATCTTACGACGAACTTTATAAATGTATATCGAATGTAGCCATTGCAATTGAATTTAATTGTATCATATTGTTATTTGAAAGTCTAGTCCCTTAAACAAATCAGGAATTTGATACGTAAGAAAGTCCTATGGTTTATTATAATGGTATCTGGGCAATCCTTTTTTAGCTGATTGCACCAGAAAAAGGACAATCTTTTTCGAGCGTATGTATGTTTTTTTTTATGCTTTACAGCCCAAACGTCCTGGAGCAAGTGGAGCAGCGTGGCGTATGCTCTAGGCCTCCTCAGTCATGAGGAGACATTTACTCAGTACTGTGCCATTAATGGGTTGAGGCGACATTTGCTAAGGTCATGAGAATGTCCCCACTTACAAACCCGTTAATTTTTAAGACTGAATGTAATCGTCTTACAATTTACGGTCCCATAACATTTAATGGCCCTATAAATGGTTATAGCGTTAGGTGGGACGACTGGTGACGTCACCCAATGTTTTCGTTGCCATGGTGATTTTAGGGCCTGGGAATGAATTGGAATTATTGCAGTCGGTGAAATTAATCTATAACTGATACTTTTTACCCGACTATTGGTTTTTGGGGTGTATGTGTGTAAATATCTATACTTACTTTGAGACGTTCTGCAGCCCATAGACAGACAGATTTCAACATAATAAGGTGTCATTGGATTCGTCTAGATAGTGGAAGTGACATAGACTGTTTATTTATTCGTATACAACAGTGATTTATAAGTGACGAACAAAAATCTGTGACTTGCTTGCCGTACACTACCTAGTGGCCGGCTTCATTATGTTCAAACGGCTGCCTATTTATGTTCGTCACTTTTAGGCTGGATGGCACCCTCTTCCCTATTATTAGCAACTAGATTTTTGTTGTTTTGTCGGATTAACTTTATTATATCGTATAGGCTTATAGGTACGACCTATCATTTGTTACATTAAAACTTATACCTAAAAACCACAGACCCATAAAAAAGAATAGACGGAGCAATCCATCCAAAAATGGAGCCCCTCGAACATATGAAGCCGGCCGCTCGATAGTATACGGCGAGGTGTCAGATTGTTCGTCACTTATTTAGTCGCTATTGTATATGACCGCTCTGTCTATACTTGGGTCTGTACAAATATTGGACAATCAGCTTAGGCTAGGGGCAGTGATCTAATTTACACACCCCAGCTGACTGTGTGACGTCATCCTGACTCACCCTCACCCCCGATCGATATGGAATTTGGGGATGAAAGGCTTCCCTCGTGGGTTTATGTTTGGCTAGGTTTTACCCGCGAGTTTTGTTGGTATTAGAGTAATGTAATGTAAAATACTTATGACAGAATTTTTGTTGCCATATTTTTTGTAACTAGTCGGGTTTAAAAAAAAAATTGAGACGGAAAAAGCGGGACTTATGTCGAAAGTGGGACATAGTAAAAAAATAATTTAATTAGACGTTTTAAAATAATTTACATAGTTATAGTTTTCAGCACTCAGATTTTTCTATTTCTTCCTGATTTTTTTTCTAGAGTGTAAGATTGCATAGATTGCAAAAAAGGGTTTTATCAATAAACATATTACCAAATTAAAATCAGATTTACCTTATCGTTACTTGCTTGAAACTGTTTTTTAGAATGAATACTATCTTCTGAGTATAAACTAGAAACAATCGAAGTCAAAAATAGTTTTAAGATCCCCAAAAAGCGGGACAAATCCTGTCCCGCGTGGGACATCTAATTTTTTCCCTAAAAAAATGGGGACGTCTGGCAGTGCTATACAGAACTATTACCAACCTAGGTAGTATTACGAATTGGTACTTTAAAAAAAAAATACTAAGAGGGTTCACAAATCTTGCTTGATCATGCGTGACAGTACTTTCGCAATGTATGTAAATTCGGCTTTATGTAATTTTTTTTTCTTTATTTATTGATTCCAATTAAAACTATTATTTAATACAGTCTGTAGAGTTGGCTGAACAAGTAGGCGAACCGGTCGTGACTCACGCCCGTAGGTGCGGGTTCGAACCCCGGTGAAGTCATCTTTGTGGGCAGGCAACTCTGAAAGCCGTTCAAGGCGAACTATGTACTGGCCATAGAGTTAACAACACGTAGATAGGCAATGCCAGGTTTATTCATTCATTCATTCACTCACTGAATGGAAAATGGTAATGAATTTCCTTTGATAATTTTGACGACCCCGTAGCCTAGTTGGTAGTGACCTGCGAAGTGAGGGGTCCCGGGTTTGATTCCCGGCCGGGACAAATATTTATGTGACATATAAATATTTTTTCTCTGGTCATGGGTGTTAGTGATATGTTATTAGTGTTGTCCATGTCACCCACGACAAAGAGAATCCTACTGCAGGGGTATGAGTGTGTTAGCATTTATTATTAAAAATACGTTTCTTTGGTTGCAAGCTGGCACTAATCTCCTCTTTTGCATCTATGGTGTAACACCTATGAAAGGTCATTCCTTTTCAAGTATTGTCGACGTCATTTCTATAAGTTATTAAGTCTATCTACGCACCCAGTTATGAATGAATCGACTATTTAGGCAACAAGTATTGTAGTCAGTGATAACGGGATTTTTTTAACTACACAAGTAGTTAAATAAGTATGTTAATGGAAAGGCTGCGCGTGCGCAAGTACGTAGCATTGAAGCTTTTTATTTTCATTACGAAACGTCAAAGGCGTAGGCTTATTTAAGTTATGTAAGTATAATTTCATGAATTTTTAAGTTATGCCCTTATTGCAATTAGGAAATTGCAGTTTCAATTCAAAATAATTAAAATAAAAACGCTGTTTTTATTATAAGATTGTGATATTTTGCCAGTTGATAAGATAAGAGTAGATCAGATAAGATAAGCTGAGATTTGTAGATCTGATTGTCCGATTTAAAAAACAAAACGAGTTGTGTCCCCTCTCCCGTTTACCTATGTAACTTATCATAACATTTTACAACACCCCCCTCAAATAGTATTACGTAATACTTGAACCGCCCCTTAATTGACTTATGTCATTTATATCGATGCTCTTTCAAAGTTATAGATAGAAGTTTTTACACCATAGCATACAGAACAGATAGACAATTAGTCGATAATTACAATTCAATCTCAATTACAATTATTTGTCGTTAGAATCGTAATAGGACATTTTAGTTCATTCAGAGGGTTCGTTCATTCATTCCTCGAATAGAAAATGTTCGATCGATTCGATAATCGGTCTTGGGACTGACCGATTTGCCGATTGGCTGATTGGCTGATTCGGTGTTGCCATGTGAATTGTATTACCAAGTATTATAGTGTGGGCTGAGGACAGAGTAGCTAGGGGCAGAGAAAGAACAAACATTAATTAACATTTTAACATAAATTAGTTTCCGTAGCAGCCACAGATCAATAAAAAAAAATAGACGGAGCCATCCGAAAAGTGACGAACGTAATATGCAGCCACTCGATTATGAAGCCGTCCGTTCGGTACACGGTGATCGAGTGTCAGAATTTTGTTCGTCACTTATTTAGTGGCTATTGTATACGATCGCTCTGTCTATTCTTTTTTATGGGACTGTTGTAAAGATTAAGAATATTAGTTATCAGATCTTCATAGTTTGTCGTTGTTTTGACTTTTATCAATCTGTCAGTGTGAATTATCTCTCAAATATCAGCTGATACATGAAATTGGATGTTGTTAATTGGATAAGCCTGTTATACCGCAATGAGCGGTAGTAATTTAAGATGATATGGCCCTGTGATTTTTATGTATATTCACAGCACCACACTAAGATTCAATACAGAAACACACAAACATACACCCATACCGAGAAAAGAAATTTAAACTCATTTAAATTTCGGCCCCGCTGGGAATCGAACCCGGGACCCTTTAAACGGCGTCCGGCAGTAACCATTGTACCATGCGTCGTTGTGAATGTATAAGTCTTTACTAACAAGCTCTGTCGCATCCTACTCTGTGATAGCGTGGGCGACCCTAATATTTGGTATTTGTCGAGGCTATATTTCGCCCTGGCAACGTAATCCCTGACGGCTATCTCTGTTAATAGAGGATATCCAATATTCGACGTCAAGCTATCTAGGCTCTAGTTGTGCCGAAGACGGACATACATACATACATACATATACGTTCGAAAAACATTACAGTTTTGGTAATTTGCTAAAAGTAGTAAGTAGTAATCCTGAAAATAATGCCAAGTTAATAGTTCCAAGTTAAATTATGAATCTAAACAACCCTGGGGAGTGCTCAAGTATTACGTTAACTTTTGAAGATTTTTGACCTCTGCCGCCCCCCATGTAACGCGCCGTAACATTTTACAAGACCTCACCTCAAATTGCGTTATTTAATACTTGAACGGCCCGCAGCGAACTTTACAAAATAATGAAAATTTAACATCGAAAACACCTGATATGAGCTAGAAAATAAAATATGATGCAAACAATTCCTTCTAGTCTATACTTACTCTATACTATACAAATATATAAAGAGTTTTTTTGTTTGAACGCGCTAATCTCAGGAACTACTGGACCGATTTGATAAATTCTTTTAGTGTTATATAGTCCATTTATCGAGCAAACCTATAGGCTATATATAACATCACGCTATGATGAATAGGAGAGGAGCAGCAAAAAAAAAAAAATTCTAAAACCACCCTACACATATTACCACATCTAGTTACATAACCCCGTAATCCCATCTCAGTGATATCGAACCTCCGGTTGCCATGGCAACGCTCCGTACACAGCGAGCGAGAGGGAAGCGTGCCGTCTCTGTCTGCAGTAATAATAATTGAAGAGCCTGCGCTACCCCCTGGTCTAGAACAGGGACCTAGCGAGCGGCCTGGTGGCACTAAGATAGTAATCTAGGTTTAAATTGTGGTTAACTTAACAACGGTTAAAGTTTAATAAGCCGTTTAAGCCACACCTACTTGTTAGCAAAAATTTGCAAGCCTCTCAAATACCTTTACAACATCAACCAACAGAAATAGAGCCATTTTTTTAATACTTTAGTTTATTTGAGATTTTTAATCATGATGTCATTTGATTTATAATTCATTTTTACTACACCATATTGATTTGAAACTTTGAAATATGCTGTACCATATCAGAACGAATTATTTTTTAAAGTGACAACAATAAGAGTACACTTAAAAGAAGAATAATCGAGATTTTATTTGTTTGCAAATTAGTTGAGTTTAATGCAAAGGCTTCAATCTATTTGAACACACTGTACCTACACCGACTGTTAAAATACAACTGAAATAAAATACAGACTCATCCTTATATTACACTTATCTTTTACATACACTACAAAAAAATCAACTATGTAGCCTTTCAGCAAATATTTACAATTACTTTATCAACTATCAACAACAAATATGCAACAAGCACTGACATAAATAAAATTTCATAGAAGTCGATTATAATATCTCTATTAAACTTATGCCTGCCTAGTCTTAACTTTTAACCAACAGTTTAACCAGGCCACACCCATTCTTACCGGCAGTTAAACCCTGGTTAAAGCCCCTGTGAGCCGGCCTTTGCCACCGAGACGGTATTGATTGTCGTCCGTCGACCCTGCGCGCCACCACCGCGCCACCTACCGCGCCTAGAGGAACTAAGAGCTTTAAGCTTCGGCTACACTACACTAATAGTCCAATTTAAGCTGGCAGTCTCATATCTATACTAATATATAAAGTTGAAGAGTTTGTTTGTTTGTTTGTTTGTTTGAACGCGCTAATCTCAGAAACTACTAGACCGATTTGAAAAATTCTTTTAGTGTTAGATAGTCCATTTAACGAGGAACCACATAGGCTATATAACATCACGCTATGATGAATAGGAGAGGAGCAGCAAAAAAAAAATTCCAGAAACGGGATAATTACGCGGGCGGAGCCGCCGGCGACTTCTAGTGTTATATAACTAGCAACCTTCCGCGGCTCCACTCGCGTGATTTTGCCGTTTCCCTAATATTTTTTATAAATGGACTATCTAACACTAAAAGATTTTTTCAAATCGGTCCAGTAATTTATTTATTAAAGAATCTTATTTAAATAGAAACGTTAACAATCGAATATTATCCGCTTAAGGACGGCCACAAACGTCCAGAATTTTTCAGAAAATCAGATTCTGTATTCTAAAAGCCTGGCGCAGACGTCCGGATTTGATCAAAGTCTGAATTAATACTGATAGTAGGGGAGAGCGGGGTAGAAAGATACAAGGGTAAGTAGTGCTGACGCAAACATTGCATTAATAGAAAAAGACTAACCCCTGGCTCTTTCAACCCCGCTCTCCCCACTATCAAATCCAATTTCATAAAAAAAAAGACTACAACCTGTTCACCCCGCTCTACCCACTATCAATTCAGAATCTGAAAAATCTCGAACGTTTGCACCCGCCTAATGAGACCTCAGCCTTAAAGTTCTTAATAAACTACATCCTGGAACATAATATAGCAGTCAAAAGCCCAAAGCTCCGACGTTATAAAGTGCAGCTTTAATTTGAAAGCTCGTACAGAATTGCGAACTTGCTAAAGCTTTCAGCATTTAATTTGTTCAACGACGCCGGAATAATAATTTGAAAGGTTTATTTCAATTTCTGTATGTAAAAGCTTTTCGATTCAGCTATGTAGTCTACAGTTGCAAATTCTATAAGGTAATGAAATGTAGATTTTTAGAATGAAGTGTACTAAAAACGAAAAAGCTAACTGTAAAAGGGAGGGGGGAGTAATTAAAAAATATGTCGCCTATGTATCTCACAATCGAAACGAGCCTTTCTCGATAAATGATCTTTTTATACTAAAAAAAAAATTCAAATCGGTCCAGTAGGTAGTTCCTGAGATTAGCGCGTTCAAACAAACAAACTCTTCAGCTTTATTATTAGTATATAGAAATATACATAGAATATAGACTAGTATAGAAATATAGATGACACGTGCGACATATCACAACATGTCATGTAACTTTAACATGATAAGCAACGACAGTGTAGTGTACATTTATTACAACTCACAATTACTTTATATAAATTTTGCTTTCACTTTTGACCGACGCTTGGTTTGGTGAAAGAAATTTATTAAGAATACTGTATATTAGTGGCAAACTTATTAACCAAGAAGCCAAATGAATATGAAAACAATAAAAAAAAAATTGGGAGCCATCGGGTTATTCCCGTTGGCTCCCATTCCCGTTCTCACCCTTCCCACTAGACCCCGAATTCTTATTTGACAGATAACGACAGCTAAACGTCCGCTTGTTTAGTAAACTTTTATAACACTAAATAAGTTGTACACTTGTCATACAATTAAAATTAAATATTTATAAATGCTAACAATGTGCTTGCATCTCCTTGAAAAGTTTGAGTAAGTCAGGTTTGTAAGTATGTTTTTTAATGAAAATATTATTGCGCCTTCCGTGGATATTTGTGACAGAGCCGCCCTTTTAGAGCCAGCTAAATAAGTTAACTACAAAAATTATCAGGAGAAAAAAAATAACGGAATAAAAATTTTGGAGATGCCATAATTTTAAAATGAATTCAAAAGCCTATGACACTCCCATAATGGAGAAAAATCCAATAAGTCATCTAGGTCATTCAGGC